>JASGAU010391552.1:0-10090 GCA_030220045.1 Australoheros facetus | reverse complement strand
GGACAAAAGACACACTGTGGACCATGACGATCTGTTTATGTTGATGACTGAATGTTTCTAAAAGTGCCCCTGCTAAGTCAAAATCAAAGAAAAATACATCTAACAGGAATTTCAGCACTTCTAAAAATATAAACTGCTGCAAAATTGATTTCTTTCCTCTCAGTGACAATGAATGAGGAATTGAGCTGCTTCAGGTGCAGCGGGGGGGGGGTCAGAGAGAAACTCAGTATCTAGGATGCAGGTTAAGTTTACAGAGTCCCAGTGACTGACTCAGAGTTAAAGGAGCGTTAAACCTAGAGTTCATCTCAGGGTTGTTCACTAAACCTGCTTCCTGAAACGCAAAGTTCATGAACCAACCTGGTGACCTGAATCAGGGAATTGGACGCAGGAGGCTAAGGAGACACAGGTGAAGATGATCACAGACAGTGATTGACCGGGAGGGGGGGGGGGGTTGGTTAAACTAAACGCAAAACAACAGGAGGTAAAAACAGTAACAGGAAATCACAGGCCATGAAAATTAAGTTAATGCAGGGAAAGTGGGAATAAAATAAAGTCTAATACAAGCTGGGAGTACGAAGCAAAGGCTCAGCATGCATGAACATCAAGTTTTTACAGGACAGAATGAGCAATCAGCATAGATGCAATGTAATTTTCATTATACAGTTGGAAGCATTACAGGCTGGCTATCACTCATCTGCATCGTACTCACAACCCTTCACACAAACACTTTCAACACATCGAAACAATAGACAAAGTCACCATCCGATGCAAAGAACGGAATCAAATCCTTCTCACAATGCCTGGTTCCAGAGCGAGGAGCTCAGCCTTCCTTTGGCAGATCCAAATCTCAGACTAAAGTCAACATCAATCGATGATGTAATGAGAAACAGATTCTGGGTTCATCTAACTCACGAGGAAGCAGCAGCAGGCAGAGTTTCATGGTTTGAGCCTGGAGTTGAAGCTGCATCACGGCCACTTTCCCACATATTTCAGGATGTCAGTGGGCAGTTTGAGCTCTTCTTGGCAGAGTTGGGATCACATCTGAGGAGGCAGAGGAATAATTTCAGAGAGCCGACTGACCAGGTGCAGCGTGTAGCTGTGTGTCTGAGGAAAAATTGAATTATTGTTCCCACATCACTGTACATTCAGAGCCATGAGCTCACATGTTGCCAAATGCAGCACTCTGATTGGTCAGATGTTTGTTTGCTTGTGAAAGTCAGAAAAATCAAACTTGATACGAAAAAATTAATGCTGCAAATTCGTCCTGTGAGCTGATGCGGTCGGTGTGAACGGCTGCATTAAGAACAGGCGAGTCCAAAAAATATTTTTAACGCACGAAACATTCACATGAAATTTACACATCCGGTGTGTAAAGGCTTTAAATCATTTAACTCTGGCTGAGTGAAAACCAGTCTCGATACCCGGGGTCGGTCCGCCAGGGCCTCCGCCCTCGGCCACCGCCCGACACACACTGCACCCGACCCCTACGACACCTCCTGCGGGTGGTGGGCCTACAGGAGGGTGGGCCCATGTAACCTCTTCGGGCTGCGCCCGGCCGAGCACCACGGGCTAATGCCCGGCCACCAGACGCTCTCCCTCGAGCTCCCTCCCCAGGCCCTATCCCGGGCAGGGTAAACTGCTCCCTTGTTTTTATAGACATAGGGGTCTTCTGAACCGGGAGGAGGCCCCACGTCAGACCCAGGACACGCTGGAGAGATTATATCTCTCGGCTGGCCTGGGAACGTCTTGGGGTCCCCCCGGATGAGCTAGAGGAGGTGGCGGGGGAGAGGGAAGCCTGGGCATCTCTGCTTAGGCTCCTGCCCCCGCGACCCGGCCCCGGATAAGCGTAAGAGGATGGATGGATGGATGGATGGATGGATGGATGGATGGATGGATGGATGAGTTAAAACCTGGGGAACAGATGAGCAACTGGACGATCTTTAAAAATCTCATCGCTAGACCATCGCGCATCCAGAGACAAAACATCATCAGACTCTTCTCTCACCAACTAACCAGTAAAATCAGGAGGTGGTGAAGGTGGTGCAGGCCTCATTGCTAAAGTCCAGATCACTGGAATACCAAAACCCAAGCTCTTTCTCTCTCTCCTTTAGTCCACGCTCAGAGGCTGTCGACACACCCAGCAAACTGAATAAGGTTCCTGCAGCTGCTGCTTGTATGCCTTCTTTATCTGTTAGGTTCTGTTGTTGTTTGGATGCAGTGAAGCATCCACAGATAAACCAAAAAACATCTGGATCATGTTCATGAACAACATAAACAAACAAACATAAACAAGCAAAATGGAGAGTTTAAAATCAGAAACCCTAAATTAGCAAAGAACAGGTGTTAGATTTCATACAGCAAATATGATGCAGGACATCAGTGACCCGACCCTACCCTGACTCCAACCCTCCACAATCAAAATTATTCTTCCAAGGAAGAAATCGTACTAACCGACACGCTTAAAAAACTATTCACATTTTCCAAAAAAGTTCTTTTTTCTGTCTCCGAAGTCTTTGGTTAGGGCTACCACCCACGATGACTCAGACCTCAGAGGGTTCAAACCTCCAAGGCTGTGCTCAGATGGCAGAAAATGGCCATGCCCTCATCTAATGTCCATAAGAACTTCTTTGAGTGAGCTGGCGGATGCAGGGAGCTCGGGTTCAGCATTGAGGACAGGGTATTAGTTTCAGATATCCTTATTGCCTTCCACAGCCCTGTAATTGCCTGTTCAGTGACCCAAACCAGAAGGACCCAGAGTTGTGCTCTTTGACAGCTGTGAAAACACAACGAGCTCAATCAGGTTTGTGAGAATGAGCAATTTGTGTGGCACACAGAGAAAAACAGGAAAAGAAAAAAGCTCCACAGACGGTGCTGCCACACAGGCTGCTGTATATCAGTAATATCACCTATTAAATCCACTCATTTTTTGATCAAAATGATTAATGTGGAGGTGATTCTGCTCCCAGAGACCACACACTGAGCAGGGTATCCTCCCTCGGCTCACCAGTGCTGTTAAGAAGCTGTGATTAGGCGTGAATAATTGATCCCTGCCTGAGTGATAACCCCGTTACTGAAGAAGGTTGGTGTCTTTTCTCCACCTCTTCATTCCCGAGGCATCAAACTCTGCTGTCTCACCCGCAGGGTCCCCTTTGGCGTCTCTATAACAGCGCGCCGGGCTTGCAATCAGCTCCGACATGAAACCACCTGCAGCAATATCAGACACTCTGAGCTCTGACATTCCCACTGGGAGGATTTGATGTCCGGAACTGTAAATTCCACTTTCAGGGGTTTCCTTTGATTACACCGTCGATGCTGCTCGAGACAAAAACACAGCCTTACCACAGGGTTATGTTACAGCCATCAGCTGCAAATATTTCAACTGTGATCATAAAAAAATTTAAAGAAATAAACAATATTTGGACTCATTAGTATCACAGTGGCACTAGTGGTTACATTTATTATAACATTAAACAACAATGATGTATTAACAATGAATGAAGGCTTAAATCATAGACTAGAAATCCAAATCCTCTTCCATAAGGACACATTTCAGTTCTTTAATTCATCAAGTTTACTGAATAAAAAACATCCAACAGTTTTTTGGGCACGTCCCTGTTATGCGATCATGCATACAGGTGTCAATAAAGTTGTTTCAGTTATCTGGATACAAGCTCCAAAATTCACACCAAATTCGGTTTCATCAAAAAAATGATCATAAAAACGTTTACGTACCAATTCTGATACTTGTATCCAATGTTTCCTCATGCGACAAACAGCGAAACAAACATCAGCACAGAAAGTGTTCCTGTGCAGTTAAAGCTGTCATGTAACGTCTCAGTTCTTTGTAGATTTCTTAAAACTTAGAGCTGCACAGTGGTGCTATGGCACAGCGAGAAGGTCCTGGGTTCGATTCCAGGCCGGGTCCTTTCCGATTGTGCCCGCTCCGGCTTCTCCACAGTCTAAACACATGTTCATTAGGTTAATTGATTCTAAATTGGCTGTAGGTGTGAGTGTGCTGTGTTTCTGTTAGCCCTGCGATAGACTAGTGACTGTCCACGGTGTACCCCACCCTCTCACTGCAAAATGCCCCCCTGAATTGGATGGATGGATCTGTCCATCATGTGTCCCTGAAGTTATTATGTATTTCACAAAACAGTTTCATAACAAGTGTTATTCATATGTAGCCTGCATGGTACATGGATGATGTTGGAGTGGTGCGGCAGGTGACTAATTTCACTCACCACAACAGGTGCACAGACACTGCTGTAGCAGGACATGAGCCACAATACACGGTGTCCCAAAAAACTGACATAATTTCACAGTCAAATATCAAAGGTAATACCCACTCAAATGTTAACAAAATGCATTTTGGTTCAAAGGTCCAGTTCAGGGACACCGATGAACTGAGGTGAAGCCTTGCAGGTACAGCTGCCTGTCAGTCAGAGGCCACACGCTAAACTTCAGCATTAAGAAAATCCATTTGGCTAAGCTAAACAGAAGTGATCCTCTGTGCAGCCGGCATGAAGACCAAAGCCAGAGTTTGCATCTTCTCTGATGTAAAGTTGGACATTTTAACATCTGTAGGGACTGATTTCCTGTCAGAGCCAAACTCACCTGGGCACTGGAGGACCTGCACTTTCAGGCCTGGAGTTGCTGCTTGATGTCACCTATGACACTCATGCTGAGCACATTCAGATCCTCCTACTTGGATATTTTGATGTTGAAAGTTGTTGAAATGTTTACCAAAAGATATGACATATAAACACAAGAAAGAACACACTCATTTTCCCAACAAACGCGCTCCATCAGCGTGTTTTCAGAGATGTTGTAATCGCATGAAAAGTTACTATATAATTGCTTACATTTCCAGACGTCTGCCGACAGCTTTTTATCTGCTGCTTTCTCCCAGAACGCAGCCTCGCTGTCAGAAACTGAAAGCATAACTGAGCTCATCACTGTTTGATCACAGTGACGCTGATAATATGATAATTATTCCTGTACTCGGAGGGTTACGTCATTACGGAGGAGCCATGCGCTCTCCTTCTTTATTTATTCCGTTTGTTTCTTGGTTTTGATGTTTCTCATTATTTTCTGTCTGGTTTTAAGGGCTGAGGTGTTTGTTAGAAAAACTCCTCCAACCTTTGTCTGCTGTCTGCTTGTATTTCTTCTCTGAAAGCTTTAATCATCCGTTTCACTGAACCAAACAAAGGTCGTGTTACACGACATCATTGCACGTTTGTTATGCCACATTTTATCAAAGTGCTGAGTGTGTGTTCAGAAGAGGAGCCGACTGCAGGTGTAAAGGAACTGTGGGTGGCGCCGGGGTGACAGAGGACACAGGAAAGCTGGCACAGCAGGAACATCTGACAGAGGGAGGGACATGACTATTATACAATAGAGGTGACTGAGAAATGAAACACAGACAGATTGAGTCATATTTTTCCCACATTAGCTTCTTGTTCTTATGGAGGTAGCCTCTGCAGTGGTGAGGTGTGTGGTAGGAGTGACAGGTGGGTTCAAGGTGGGGGTGGGGTTCCATCAGGGATCTGCTCTGAGCCCCTTCTTGTTTGCAGTGGTGATGGACAGGCTGACAGGTGAGGACAGGCAGGAGTCTCTGTGGACTCTAATGACACTGTGATCTGCAGTGAGAGCAGGGAGCAGGTGGAGGTGTGCTCTGGAGAGAAGAGGAATGAAGGTCAGAATACATGTGTGTGAATGAGAGGGAGACGGGTGGAAAGGTGAACAGGAGTAGAAGGTGGATGAGTTCAAATACCTGGGGTGAACCATCAATGAACAGTGCCCAAGAGAGGTGAAGAAGAGTGTAGGCAGGGTGGAGCCGGTGGAGACGAGTGTCAGGGGTGATCTGTGACAGAAGGAGAGCAGCCAGAGTGAAAGTGAAGGTTTACAGGATGGTAGTGAGACCTGCTGTGATGGTTTGGAGACGGTGGCTCTGACACAAAGACAGGAGGCAGAGCTGAAGATGCTCAGATCTTCAGTGGGACTGAGCAGGATGGATCAGAAATGAGTTCATCAGAGGGACGGCTCAGAGTCAGAGAGGCTGAGATGGTTTGGACACACAGAGGAGGGAGGGTGGAGATACTGGACAAAGGTGGATGAAGATGAAGCTGCCAGGCAGGAGGAAAAGAGGAAGACCATCACTGTGATGTTGCACTACTGATGGTGCAAACTTCCAGATGTGTGTTAATTATTGCTGAGGAACTAATAAAATCTGGAATTTCACGCACTGAGACTGGAGGACAGATTTTATTTATTTTTTCTTCATATTTTGTTACATTATTATTTTTCGGACTCATTATTATTCATATGATGTTACACTAAGTTACTGGTGTTCATGTTTTAGACCACACATGTACATTTGCACTGCAATGGAATATTTCAGACGTGGTTATGAATGCAGATGTGGTATTAAATTCATACCAAAGCAGGCAATCTAACTGGGTGAAGACAACAGCTTAAGCCCCCGTGAACCCCCGCATCCATCTCCTTCTGTGTGTGTCCCAGGGCCAGGCTGTCTATTTCAGTATGAAAGTCCTGTCAGTGGCCTGCTGACCCTGGAGGTTCTGCTGCCTCAGAGATACCAACCCTGAAATTAACAGCCTGCCCTCCCCTCCTCTTCCTCGCTCCCCCTCCACCTCCTCGTCTCTCACCCGCACTTCTTTTTAATCACTCCTCCTTTCTGTTTCCCTCATTGTTCTTCCTCCACTTCCTCCTTCTCCTGATTCTCTTTATTAAATTGCTTTTCCTCATTCTTGTCTTTCTAAACCTCCTCACTTCCTCTTTTTTCCTTCTTCATCACTTTTTGACATCGACCTCCTGGCCTTCTTTCTCCTCCTGCAGATGATTCATGTTCAGCCACAAACAGGAGTCTCTTTAAACACAGAGCTGTTAGGTGATGTCTGCAAATTTTGGCTCAGAAAAACTGAATTTATTTTAATTTTTTTAATGTGCAAGTCCACCCGGATCACAGCCGTGCTTTTTGGAACTTTTGTGGGCTTGATTTTAACACACAGGCAGGATGTGGGGGAACAAAAAAAAAAACTCCCAGCAGCAATTCAAACCTCGGTGTTGGCACGTATGTCAAACGCTGATCGTGATGCTCGTGGCAGGACACCACAGAGGAAGCAACTGCCAGCCCAGCAAGAAGTTTGCCAAAGAGCAGCCTGACACTTCAGTGCACTGCTGGGAAAATGCTTCATACATTCATGAAACAGAGGCTGGATTATCTGGAAAGAACAAGCAGCATTACTACACATACACACAGTCAGAGACATAAGATGTGATCGGTTTTATTTATTCCAAAATATTTGGAAATTAACGTGAGAGCAACCATAATGATAAACACAAACTATATAAAATAGTCTAAATAAAGCTTGTTTGGGACTGAGCTGAAACAGATGTTGGAAGAATTCTGCAGCTGTGCATCCAGTAGGTGAAGCAGAGGGTGGTCAGGAGCCAGTAATTATCTGGAGCCAATCAGTGCAGCCGTAGTCATCTGCATCAGCAGATGGAGGAATCCAAACAGTGCGTTTATCATTCAAACTGGATTCAAGCAGCAACGGCAATGATGGAGGAGAATTCCCCGCAGGAGGTTATATGGATGCATTTCAAATCAGTTCAATATTCAAGCCTCAGAAATGTTCCTTCACTGTAACATGTCTGGATTACACCATTCACACTGCAATCCCCCCAAACAGTCCAGCCACGTACGGCCACACTGCAGCTCAGGAGGTCTCCATGAAACACATCAACACCTCTGGGTCTCAATCAGCTCACTGAGCTCGTCCATCTTATTGGCCAAACACCTCACCTTCCCCTGATGATCACTGGAGCAGACAGGCTGGATTTCCTCCACTTAACTGCAGCTCTCAAACTCCACTGTCTCCTTTGTAGTTCCTCAGGACTGCAGGCCTCAGTCCTTGTTATCAGGTATGAGGTGTTGAGAGGTGCCTGGGGGTTTGCCTGATAGCTTGGGGGAAGAAGCTTTTGCAGAGCCTCAGACTGCAGCTTTTAATGCTGCAGAACCTTCTGCCTGATGGCTGGGCAAACAGGCTGTGTGCAGGATGGGTGGGGTCCCGCACAACAGCAGAGGTTTTACGGAGGCAGCGTGTCTGGGAGACCTCATTACGCTGGCCTGACTACGTGCTGCAGGAATTTGCATTCCTGTGCTTCACAGTTTCCAAATGTGACGTAGGTGGTCAGGAGGCCCTCCAGAGTTCCTCTGTAGCAGGTGGAGAGGACTCTGGAGCTTCAAAAAAAAGCTCCAGAGACTACTATGACCTGGATGACTGAGAATCTACACAGACACAAGGTGGAGAGGAGAGGTGACAGGAGTCTACCTTCCTTCGGTCTCCACAGAAAGTGCAGTGGAGCTGGTGTTGGTGGACCACGTGAGGTTGTTGGAGATGTATCATTTTCTCCACTTCAAAGTTTAATGAAACACAACAAAACATAGTTTTTGGTTTTAGGTTTTCTCACATGAAATTGAAGAAGTTTCAAAGTACATTTTGCTTTTATTTGTTTTATTTATTATGATGTAAAGGCCTGCCACTTCTTTCAGCTGCTTCCTTTAGGGGGCGCCACAGCGGATCATCTGCTGTCTCCAGCATCCTCCTCTGTCACGCCAACTCTCTGTGCATCCTCCTTCACTACATCCATGATCATCCTCTGAAGTCTCCTTCTTTTCCTCATCCTTTGTCCAGTATATCCACTCTCCCTCCTCTCTCCATGTCTCAGCCTTACCTCTCTAACTTTGTCTCAAAGACCTGCCACTTTATAGCCACAAAAACCGTGTTGCACCAAATAAGAAAGCAGCTGACGACAGTGGGTAGTAAGACCTCTGACAGAACCAGTCTCAGGGAGGAGCAGGGTAAGGAACAGGCAGAGAGAGAAGAGGAGCACGGAGAGTCCATGAACAACATGCAGAACAAAAACCCAAGTGCAGGAGAGAGTAAGAAAAATGATCATCATGCAGTAATGACATACAAATGTATGGGGAGTGAAAAAGCAGGTTCCCCAAAAGGCTGCAGCACTAATTCATGTACAGATCCTGGACCACTTCAGGCGCCTTTACACTAACATATTCATTTCCTCAAGACTCACCTGTCTGTCACCTGTTTGTCTATCCTTACAAACCTGACACAAGCCTTACTGTGACTCCGATTTATTCCTGAGTCCACTCCCCCCGCAAAAAAATTAAAGGTTTCACATTGAATGGTTTTGCATTTTGTCTGCATTATGACAGTTTCAGCTGGCAGATGTTGCCCCCCAACACCTCTAATACCCACAGATAAGCTGTGGGAGTTGAATTGCACTTCACTTTTTTCAGCTCAGCCTGCTGGAACAAAACTCATCATCCCTGACATCATTCCAGTCTGACCTCGCTCGCCATCCTTTCTACCCCAACCAATCAGTGACAGAGACAGAGGTCACCGTGTGTGTGTGTGTGTGTGTGTGTGTGTGTGTGTGTGTGTCTTGAATTCAGAGCTGTCCGGTCACAGTTTTGGTTTCAGTCTTCAATAAATAATTGAGTCATTATTGATTCAAAAATATATTTCACTGATATAAATCCTGGTAGTTGCTGATGTCCCGCCTCCCAGTGTTTCTCTTTAGGTGGTCACTTTCATTTTAATGTTTTTCTCACTGAACTCATTTCATCACAGAGGTCTAATCTTTTGTGCTTTCTCATAAATACATTTTTGAGGGATTTTTTATTAGTTTCTTCCTTTTATTCAGGGACCTTTCATTGCTCTCGTGCTCAGGGTGACAGCACCAGGTCTGAAGCGCAGTAATATGAAAGCATCTGCACACAGTTTGAACAGATAAATCTCTACACTGAGTTCATCTGTCATAGTTGGCTGTGTGGATGGAGCGGGTAGACCCCAAAACGCAGGACTCAGGAGTGGGTGAACTTAAAGTGGTTTATTATAAGGAAACAGAAGACAAAAACAAACCTACACTGGGAAGGCGCTGATACCAAAAACCGGGGAGGAGCAGGGAGACACACAGCGCGGGAACATTGAAGACAACGCGACAAAGGGCAGATGAAAACTGAGGGCTTAAATACACAATA
>JASGAU010391550.1:0-31296 GCA_030220045.1 Australoheros facetus | reverse complement strand
GCAGCAGGAATGTAAACAAAGATCGTGCAGAGGCTGAGGCTCACTCTTTCATCCTTTTTTCTCTGATTGTTAACGTTGCTATTTTTATTTTGACAACTTCCCTCATGACATGTATTGTTTCTTTCTCAAACTTTACCCGTAAGCCTTCGGAAAGAATGGGGAAATTACATTTGTAAGCTGGGAAGACTCACCAAATGCTTTGCATTCTTCATTGGCTTAGTGAATATTAAGTCCTTTTTTTTTATCTGTTTTTCCTTGATGAAGGATTACATGGGTGCTGCTTCATCTCATTCTTTGCTCTTTGTCCCTGCACTAGAAACTGTTTAAGTGTTAATACAAAAATCAATACATGCTGAATAGTTTGTGTCATCAACAAGCAAAAGCAAAGTGGCATGTTTTATTACAAGGACACTGTGATAGGCATTCATTTGAGCAGAGGCAGCACATTTTGTGTTCATTGACATCTGTTTAATTAAGTTAAAGGTCAAATATAGTTTAAGGTGCATAGTTGCACATTCAAGTCCTGAGTCCTGAGTCCCAGTGTGAAATTAAACTGTACAGGAAAGCTGTGAAATAGAGATTTACATGCTTTGAAATGTGGCTGAAATAGTCTGATTCCCCATCTCAGACATTGTATCATAAAAGACTGCTAGTTCCCTGAGCCATAATCATCACATCTGGCCCAAGTGACAGCACTCAAGCTGCCCTGTCTTGTCTGTATGATAATAGCCAGCCTTTAATGATTATGTGGGTATGAAAGGAAGCCTGCGTAGTCTGTTCACACAACAAACTACCCATTCCATGATGTGCATTTTACACCAATATGAACTGCTAATAAATCCTTTTCACTGCAGATAGTTTGACATGTCACTGCAAGAAAACTGTGGTCATTACTGATGACACTTATAAAACCTTTTTCCTGCATGAACTTTGGACTGTTCAGAATCAGAATCAATTTATTGTCATTACATGTCAGACATATAACGAAATGAGTTCCAGAACACCTATCCAAGAAAAGACAAACAAATCAAACAAACAGGAGAGATAAGTGTCTGCGGCCTTGCAGCCATTAAAGGTGCTGCCGTTTTTAAAAAGAAGCTGGAAACATATCGCATGTTTCGGAAGAATCCAGTTGGGATACCACAGTTGTTCCGCCTCACATGTAGCACACAGCTGGAAATAGTCTGCTTCAGCTTCATATTTAGATCACCTCTCAAATGAAGAAAGTTGAAGAACAAATCTCAAGTTTTAGACCCTTGTTATCCACCTACACTGAAGCACAGTTAAATTCATTTTCAGTTAAGGTGGGTTAGTAATAAGGGGGAGGAGCATTTGATCATTAACAGTTATTAAACTCTGGCTCTCTCTTCTATAGTTTGCCTTTTGTCCTGTCTCTCTCTACTCTCTGCTCTCTGTGCTCTTCTCCTTCCCCCCACCTCCAACTGGTCACAGCAGATGGCTGCCCCTCCCTGAGTCTAATTCTGCTTGAGGCTTCTTCCTGTTAAAAAGGAGTTTTTCCTTCCCACTATCGCCAAGTGCTTAATCACAGGGGGTCATGTGATTGCTGGGGGTTCTTTCTAATATTGTAGGGTCTTTAACTTACAATATAAACCACATTGAGGGGACTGTTGTTGTGAATTGCAACTACATAAATAAAATAAAATTGAATTTTTTTTTTTTTAACTCAACAAAGCAAAGTTGAGAGCTCATGAGCTAAACTTAGCTGGCTGTCTAACATTAGGCTATTGGCTGTTATGCTTCAGGGTTACTGTAGTGATATTTAAACCGGTCATATGACATAAATGATATTAAAATTTAATTCTAATTTCTGTTTAAATTACCTACCATTTACACCATGGGAGGCTGCAGTTTGGCCTGCACCCTTCTACACAAGGCCAAGTGTGGTGATACTGAAGCATCATTGAAGTCATTAATATTTGTGTTTAACTTGCCATGACAAGTACATATTTTTAAATTAAAGGATTACTGAGTTAAAAATATGCATAACCTTGTTAATAATCTTTGCTTTGCATTCTTGCTTGAAAATATGGATGTGAATTGTGTACATTTCAAATTTTTCCAAAAGTGACATCAGTAAATGTTTAAAGAAGAAGAAAGAGTGCAGGTCCATGAAGAGGCTAAAACCAGGGCTTGCTTCAGTTCAAACTGCAGCCCATCCACATGTTGACTGGTTTGAGTTTATCCACATGGCCACAACATCTTAATCTCTCAAGAGCCACACGGACAGCTATCTGCTCTCCATGTGGCAACTCCAGCCATACATGTTTTTAAGGCCACTGTTGTTAACCAGTAAACCCTTTACCCTGCCTATCTATCATGCTGATTGACAGCCCAAGAACCCAACCATGTGACCATCCCTCCTCACAGTAAGGTGCTCCATGTTGAGCTGCAGCCGTAATGTAGCAGAGCGCTTATTTTCAGTCCAGATCTATGTCTGGATTGTCTATTACTTCTTTTGTCTTGATGTATTGTAACAAAGGTACAAACCTTCCTCTGAAACTTCCTCCTTTCTATCGTTCTCCTTATCTTACTGCCTTCAGACACAAACATTATCATGGCATCTACTCTGGCGCTGAATAAATACCTTCAGCTTTCGTACAGGCACTCATTAGACAATTATCTAGGTCACGCTTTTGCTGTTGTTTGCACGTGGGTTTTGCAGATACGTGTGTCACATATAGGAACTTATTAGGAAAATAATATTTTGAACAAAATGACAAAGACCTGCCGCTGCTACGCCCACTTCCCCTGCTTTTCTGTCCGTGTAGCTTTGCTCTGCCCAGCTTCGGGCATCCATCAGCATAATGCTACTCATTAGCAGTGTGGTTAGAAAGGATTGCTTACAGCTACATACTGCACATCAGGCCCTGGAGGACCATGGGAAAGCTCATTGCTATTTCTGATTCTTATCCAAATCCCTAAGCTATGGCAGCTGACTTGACAGTAGCAGGAAGGAATTTAGTTTGTGTAATCGCGGGAGGGTGCTCATTCTGGTTTAATGTCCTGTCTTCATCAACTGCCTTTCACCTTTTTCCTCATGTCAGCAGGGTATACTGTGTCTCCAATAACTGCTAACAGAAGCCGAGCATTAAAATCCTTTGGCAAAGCTGAAGATGAGGTCTCACTTACAACTTCTCACACCATAAAGAATTATGTATTCAGTGATCTTTGAATTTCTAAAGGGACTTGCATTTGTTGTTGGCAGTCAAATACCTTTTGTACCACAATACAGTTACATTTTCTGTATCATGAACCTGATATATTTTAACCTTGGAAAGCATGGATGAAAATCTACAATTGTGTCCATGCATTATCAGTCTAGAAGAAACAAGAGCTGCAGTTGGCACATTCAAAAATGTAGTTTTATTCAGTAGTTATGCAAACTGCTCATGTGCCATTCTTGGTTTCTTTCTCTAACCTGCTTATCGCTGTCTGTCATTTTTGGGCCGAATGTGACTGTCGCAGATAAAGCAACATCAGTTTACAGTCAGCCACAGCGGTGGTGTTTGCATGCAGACCGTCGACTCCTCATCTTCAGTCGATGGAGCTGAGTTTATGAGGTCAGTTCGGATTATGATCTCTTTGATCCTGCCTGTCAATAAAACAGCGCTGAGGGCATCGGCAGCCCGACAGCTCTATTGTTGCTGTAAATTGTGCTCTTGGGGTGGGGGGATGGAGAAAGGCAGGGTGGAGAGCAGAGAAGGCAAAGATGGATTCATTTAAGATGTCATTTTATGGAGGCATGTCAGTGCATACTGCACATCAGTTTTTATCACGCTGCTGTCAGAGCGCTGTCACTTGACTAGATTAAGTTGTGTTTCAGATGAATGTAAGCTGCACATGGAGGCAATTGACTGAGGGCCAGTGGAGGGGAAAAGTGTGGTGGTTAGATCCCCAAAGTAAAAGTTGAGACAGTGCCATACCCAACCGAATATCTTAAAACTGTAGAGGTGGAGCATGGACAAAGGACTAAGACAGGGGTCGGCAACCTGCGGCTCCGGAGCCGCATGCGGCTCATAGGCTTTAATGTGCGGCTCTGTGCGGCTCGTAAATTAGAAGTATCCAGTTGAAGTGCATTTTATTTTTCTCAGTTCAGTTTTTGTTGTAGTTCTAAATTGGAACATTAGTGTGATCTTGAAATATTAAAATAAAATCATTTTATTTATTTATTTTAGTTTCTCAATATATGCGTCACTCTGCTGGCTACCGGCTTCCGCTAGTATTTGCGGCTTTTCTGTGTAAACCGGGTTCAAATGGCTCTTTCCGGATTACGGGTTGCCGACCCCTGGACTAAGATCACTTTCATTATAGTTGCGCGATGGGACATTGGCTCTCAAAAGTTGTCTTTTTTGCATTCATGTTCTTTTCAAATGTCCGGAAGCTACTGAATGATGGGCAGACAGCCGATCTAAACAGGTTCCAGGAGTTACTATGCAAAGAAGCTTTATGTGGTTACCTTGTTTTAACCACGTTATCATCGGTTTTACATATTTTGTAAAATTGTTTGTGATAGCCTTTTGAAAAAGATGTATGAAATGTGTTTCTCTTGATCAAAGAAAGGTGTGTATGTATAACAATCAGTTTACTTGCTTGGCTTCTCGTGTATTTTCAACTACTGCAGGTACTCTATAGTATCTTGAGCCACACCTCTTTCCTATATGTCTAGCTAGGAAATAGGTGCAGCAATTTATTGAAACATATGCAAACATACATGAAAATACAGTATATAAGGCAAAAAGAGTCTACAATTCTAACGAGCTGGAAAATCAATATTTGTTATGGCCACCTTTATTCTCTTGGACAAGCTTTCTTGTAAGTTAGATGTTCAGGAACAGTTCTCCAGGCTTCCTGAAGGACATTCAAAGCTCTTCTTTTTATGTTGGCTACCTTTTGTTCTGTTCTCCAGCAATAGGATCCCACACTGCTTTATAAAGTTATTCTCATGTGTTTTAATATAAGTTGGCATATCTCAGCCTTTTCTCCCCGTTTTCCTTCCTTAAGAATGGCTTCTTGACAGCTTGAATCTGAGAGCATTTCTGATGAGGCTTCAGTTAACAGCAGATGTATCTCTCAGGTTCTATCTCAGGTCTCTGCTGGATGTTTTTTTTTTTTCTATTTCTTGACGTAACTTTCAGATACTGTTGTATCTACATCTGCTGTAGACAGTTTTAGGCCTGGCACTCCACTTGTCCAGTTGCCTCAAACTTTTTAAGGACACTTATGCACACCATGTTAAGATATCCCAGGTTTTCAGCTAAGAGCTCTTTGGGGATCAATTTGTTGGTGCAAAAATACTATTTTATGTCTGTCAAACTGTGTTATCGTTAGCTTTTTTGTGTAGATTCAACCAAAGAAATGGGAACATATGTTTTTGTGACAGGCTGCTAGGAGCAGATGCAGTTTAAACTGATTCTTTGCTAAGTTGTGTGTTATGTGTAGACATGACAGTGGTTCACCCTTTGAGTTAGGTGTCTTTTTTATGCTTAAATGATTCATAGGTCATTTAAGCATAAAAGTGGCTTAAGCTTAAGTGGCTCAACAAACAAACAAACAAAAACATTCCTCTGAAAAAGCAGCCCGTGTTCAAAGAAAGTCTTGGAAAGACTGTATAAAGTAAAGGCTTAAAGCAAAACATAAATATACTGTAGTTTTAAAAAAAATTCTCCTTCTTCATATTTCTTATCCACTGATGGCCACTGTATGAACTCTGTGCACAGAAGTACATAGTTGTAAATGTCATTTGAGCTTACGGTGTTTGTTTAGCAGGTGAATGTGGAATGTGTCATCCATTCTAAACAAGAACAAAACAGGAATCTGATTCCTTTTGATTCAAACGTCATGCAATGAAAACATTTTTGTTTTGTTTTTTTAACCAGCAACATTATACATCAACATTACTGCAAAGTTGGTAGTGTTGCATAGTAATTGAAGCTTTGTGTTTCATAACTAGTTACCTGCCAGCTGCTTTTCAAGTTGGAAGATGCCTCAATCTTCCAGTAATGAATGTAAAAGGAAATGAACAGTCACGGCACGTAATGTTCTGACTTCTGTTCTGACACGTTCCATCCTACAAAAATAGTTTAGTCATCATTTAAAAGCTGTAAGGTGTCTATCTTAAAATAAAATTTCAATCCAAGCTGGACACAGTTACACAGAAAATAACAGATATGGATCATCTAAGCTTGAGCACATCATGTTTTGCGTGTTTTCTGAATCAGACTTAGGTGTCACTGTGTGTGCTTCTTTTGTTATGGGTCGGGGGAGGGAAACATATGGCCACCTGTAATAGTGAAGAAGATTCAGTAATATCCCGAATGTGTGAACATCTCAGGATACTCTTTTTATGACCTTACACTGATGACAGCTTTGGTACTCAGAGTTTGGCATCATTGCCTTTAAAGTAAATCCAGTCACAGCTGACAAACCACAACAAGAGGAAACCCCTCATCTTGTGGCATCATTGTTGGGTTAAAAGAAATTTTCACATTATTACTGAAAATTGTTATTTTCATTTCTGTTCTCAATTGATAATAAAAGATCATCTGGTATAGTGAAGGAATTAAAGCATTGGGATCCTTGGGTTGGTGTGTCTCTGTAGAACATGCTTTTTCTGGTGCATCTTACACACTGGATTTAGATTTAGGGAGCTTCAATCAGTGCTACCTAGCTAGGTCATGTTTCCGTATCTGCAGGCTGGCCAGATCACTGTTTTGGTGGTCCTTGATGTCAGTCAACTGCCTTTCTGGCGAGTGTATTATCCCAAAGGCAGACTCCGGCTCTACCATCCTGGACTACAGCTGGCATAGACAGTCTTTGTTCTGCTCTCAGGGAGATCTGCTGCAAGTTGGAAGACTACTTCAGCCACAGCCTTTAGTGGGTGAAGTGTTGGTTTATAGGCTGCTATGCCAAACTCAACAAAGCTGCAGAGGAGAACATGAAATACAGTTACAAGTTTACCTACAATGTCACTGCTGATACAGACTGAACACTTTAACCATAGTACTTAGATACAGTACCTTTTTAACACAGTCTTACAGAAATTACACTGTTCACGACCTTCCATTCAAGTCAGGTGGGGCAATTTAAATGAAATGAAATAAACCAAATGACTTATATTGATATGATGTTGTGACACTGCTCGTTTGTCACTGGGTGAAAGGGGTTCTGTATCAGTTTGAATTATTTGCTGCCATCTGCAGCTACTGAAAAACAAAAGATTGCTGCTGAATAAACTGCATGCCAAAGGAATGTTAAAACACACCTTGAGGTTGTCAAGGTCGAGATGTGAACGTCTGTACAAAACCAAACAAGCCCATACATTTTCTTAAGCTCCTTCGCATAATAAAATGAGAACAATAAGTGTTACATGCATTCAACCTTCAGTGCTCATGAATTACAAAATATATTTGTTATTTTAAATTACATAAGTTTTATCAAGCATAAATGACCTAAAGTTCAACCCTCATTTCACCTCTGACTTGTTTGGACTTAATTGTTTGGATTATGGGGTTTAGCCAACACAGTAAAGTTTGCAGTTTTATAATTTGGGAGAATTTAGAGTTTTTGTTTGGAAAGTCAAAATTGGTCAGGCCTTCATAACAAGGCAGCCGGCCTTTAAGACTGCTGCATGTGTGTGAACCCTCTGAAAAGTCTGCTCTGCCTATAGTGCAGCAGATAATTGAAATAAACTTTTAAAAGTGGATAAAAATGCCAAAATGTGGGTATTTGTTCTCTAGCCACTTGAATTTTAAAAATTTTAAAATGTTCTAGTATGGCCATTATTTCTATCTTAGGAAGCAGCTGTTTTATCTCAGAATGACAACCAGTGGATAAATTGGACGTTTTACTCTTTATCTTTAATATTTTTTACTATAACAAAGTCAAATTTTAAACAAAAATACTTCTGTAGCACTTCTTTGTTTTCAGTAGAACAAGATAATTGAGCTGACACACATGTTCCATGTTTCTCCAAAGGGCTGATGACAGTTGCAGCTGCAGTGCTGTGCAGGTCGAGGGATTACCCTTTAAGCCTTTGATTACACTGTGATGCATACAGCTGAGTTCAGACATTCACCCGGTGCCAGTTTGTTCCCGTCCATTTCAGTGAATTTCATATGTTCAGTGCTTGAAGACTCCTTTACCTTTGGCTCGGCTCTCTTATGCTGAAACCCTTTTCTAATTGATGGGAGGCTGTCGCAGGCATTGGGTGAGAGGTGGGGTACACCCTGGGCAGGCTAACCATCTACCGTCACACTAACAGCCTGCAGTTAACCTGACAGGAAGGTCCTTGGACAGGTTCACACCTAGAACATTCTTGCTGCGAGGCAACCACTGCACCACCGTGCTGCACAGCTGTTTGTTGTTGTTATTTTTTGTTGATTTATTTTGGCTAACTTATGTAACTAATCTTACTGGATTATGAAGTTAGTTAGCCAACACCAAACCTCAAGTTGAGTGTCACAGCGACGATCTAGAGTGTCTACTAATCCTCACTGAGAATTTAAAAATTAGATTTTCCATCCAAGTGTTCTACCCTCTCCTAGTTTAGTCCATGGTAAATGGAATCTAACTTATATAGTGCATTTTTATTCTCACCTAGCACATGAGATGGGGATCAACCCACCGACCTTCTGAATAGTAAACTGCTCTAAATTCCAAGCTGTCATCAACAACAAGCTTTTTTTTTTTTTAATGGCTATAGGCAATAATTGGGTTACCATTGAGGAATGTGACTGAAACAAATACTATTATGTACTACCACACCCCACCCCTTATAAGCATATTATTTAAAAAAACAAAAACAAAACTTTGGGCTAATTTCAGACTTCTAAAATTGACCATGTGTGATTTTAAAATAGGATCATTCAAAAAAGGAAAATCTCATTTATCTGAAACAGCAACAACAAAAAATAGGTCTTGCCATCTGTCAACAGCTATCAGGAAAATGGCCACCATCTAGAGTTTTCAAATGGCTAATGGGCTTTTTCCAAAAAAAGTATGAGATCCAATTTTGATGCTTGGATCCACTTGTGAAAGCTTTCCCTGTGTTGTTAAGTTACCTGCTGCATGACTGGAAAAATACTTTCAAAGCAGCACAATTTAGGTCAGATGAGAAGAATGAAAGGCCACCGTAACCATGAAACATTACTTTTTTCTTCCTCTTTTTCTTTTTTGCTCTGACCTACAGTGTGCTTACAGGTGTGTAGGTTAGTGTGTGTGTCTCAGCTTCACCCCAAGGTGATGAGCAGGTGTAAGGGAACATGTAGGTGATACCCTTGTCTTCTCTCAGTTTTGGTTTTCAGTTGCAAGCCTCTATTATCTGCTATGTGACACTTGTGTGCCAGCACACCTGCCATTTGCATGAACAGTGGTGCGGCCAGCCCCCTGCAAAAACACACACATGCACTTCAACTACACTGTTATCATCACCTCTCTTAGGTCTGCAAAGACTGCTCTCTGGTTACTGATTATTTGTAGTATAAACCACTTTGTTTTTGTTCTAACCCTGGTTTTAATTCATCTGTAGCCAGGCTGTCAGTGACCTACATACGCAGGGTGTCAGAGTGAGAAACTATCAAGACAGCAATAAAACAATAAATCACTAACAGAGTAGCCTACATTTGCTAACCTTTCTACGGTCACAGTTTACTCCACAACAAAACTTTCTTTAGCCGTAAGAACATGTATATAAATCCTCACCTAAAAAGAGCTAAAAAAAAAAAAGTATTTTGTGTAATTTGCAAAACACAAAAGAAACACTCTTCTAGCCAGCTCTGCTATTCCATTTGCCTTTTTTTCCCTCCCCTAAACGATTGGGTCAAGGGGCATGAACCCAGCGTTACCAGTTGGCCCAGTTTCTAGTCGTTTATCTAGTTTCTAGTAGCAGCGCTTTAATCCAGGAGAGGCCCCTACCCCACTGTGCATACTATGGGCATGAAAGTCTATACAAGCCTAAAACAACCACACCCAGCTCAGCCTGATAAATGTATGTGAGTAGGTAGTAGTGGCAGCAGAGAGGTGATAATCTACCCGTGTGAGTGTGTGTGTGTGTGTGTGTGTGTGTGTGTGGTGAAACAGCAAGAAACAGAAAAAAGCTGAAGGAAAATGGAGAAACAGAAGCGTGTTAAAGGAAATGTGAGACGGAGGGCAACAAAGACATTGAACACCAGTTTTCTAATTATATTCGCTTATTTGGTGTTTAGATGTAGCACACTGGGGCAAACGCGCCCACAGGTTTTCACTCAATTGCTTCATTTCCATTCTCAACCCATTCAGGGGATAGCAGATTACAGCATAAATACAGTAATTAGTTATGATATGAAAAAATAACTAATACCAATTCACATGAAACTTATTTTGAGTATTGGCTCTATTGGATTAATTAAAGAATATTGCAGTTTATGTAGATGTTATCAGTGACTTGTGGACACCAGTATTTCATACAGTGTTCTACTTACTGGATTGTATTTAGTTATTTGGATTTAAAATGATATTGCTAAAGTGTATTGATAAATTGTCATGTGTTCATTGTTGCTATGCAGGATAGGCTACAGTACCCACGTCTGTCATCGGCAAACCCTGGATGAAACTTGAACCCGGATATGCACAAGCAAGATGGATACAGATACACATTCCAAACTTCACTACAGATTTCTTGCTTGATTAGTTTGCAGAAAGACCACCAAGAATAATCACGTCACAGCCTCTCAGCATTGTCACACTGTACTCACAAATGCTTTAAATGAATACATGAAAATGTTAGCTTTAACAGTAATGCCATTTTATCAGATGAAACCTTTTGAACTTTTTCATTTATTATGCATAGTGTATTATTTAAATTTACAGTAACGATTTCCATTATCCTGCTAAGTTACCGCATCTTGAGCACTGAATGGGGAGTGGGATCTGAATCCTCCCACTAGAGAAATATTTATTGGTGTGATTAGGCAGGAGAGAGCAAATAAAGCAACATTGGAGGGGGGGGAGCGAGCTGTGGGATAGGGTCATTTCTAAGATTTATGGCACGGCACTTCACGAAATGCATGCATCCTGTAATTAAAACTCCCCTCCCTCCAGCAGGCGTGTACATTAGCTGGCATCCCCCACTGCACCGTATACCTCAACTCTCTTCGGTCCAATGGCCTTCCGCCCCTCTTTTAACCCCTACCCACTAGATAATAAGCTCTCACGACTGCTTGGCGTCACTAATGAGAGCTGAATGCCACAGAGAGGGACAAACTTAGTAGCAAGATACCACTACGGTCACAGTTGTGCGATAACAGCTTTCCTTTTTAATTTTTCTTGCACTAGACTTTTTGTCTGAGTTTCAGCCCACGGAAGCAAACACAGGTTACATGACAGTGTGGAGAGTTATCTTACATATTTAAGTCACAATGAATACTTTTACTTATTTTCCTCACTTATTTTTTCCTTAATTTTTTTAGTCATTTGATAAACTCTTTGTTGTACATCGTTGTTTAACCTGGTGGAAGAAGGTCGTGAGAATCTTCTAAATCAATCGTGTGCTGCTCTCGTTTTGTCTAATGGCATTGTATCCTATTGTGCACACCCTAGCTGCTTTGTCCTGCATTCCCATGGGAACTCTGTTTTCCTTACTTATTACTTTTCTCTGATGGAGAGGGCTTGTTTTTGTTTGGTTTTTTTTGGTTTTGGTTTTTTTGTTTTGCGTATTAACTATGTGGAGATGTCTGCTGGTTGCTTGTTTTGTCCACCAGCAGTCCAAAATCCAAAGAGCTGCAATTTACCGTCACGCTAAAATGTTCACATTGGTTATTTGCGTCAGCTTTGTGCTGAGCTGAGTGATTTCCTGATGTGATATCAAATGCGCTTCACTGGTTTCTGCAGCATCAGGGTTAGTGGCTTGGCTGCTGTTTTGGTGGCTGTGTAGTAACAAATACGCCTTGGTGCTGTTTTCTGTGGTTTTGTTTGGTGGTGTTCAGTTGTACATTGTGTTTCACAACCTTCTATTTTCAATAACACATTATGAAACTCTGTGACCTCACTTACGCACGGTGTGTACAATTGCCAATGCTCTCATGCTTTATCGATGCCTGGAAATGTAACTGTGGACGCTGGTAAAGTTTGAAGATGTTGAATGTGTCCCTGTTGGCTTCTCACTTATGAATAAATGCATGCACAGGGTGTGTCCCACATGTGGTAAATAGATCCCTAAGACGGTATTTCCCTGTCACATTGGAATAAAAGGGGCAGGAAAAAGCATCCACAGGCTCAGTGGCCTCACTGTATTAACCCTGAGTGGATGCCTCACTTTTACTGCCGACTTTCACTCACGTTTCCGGAGCCCCAGGCCCCCGCTAGCAGCTGTACATAATCAGGGCCTCATCAAGCCACAGTGGTCTGTAGTCTCATCTCTTCTTTTTATCAAAAGGTGATTGGTTTTTTTTTAAATTCCCACTACCCACGTCACTGTCTTAATGTTGCACTTGATAGCACTGACTTATGATGCTCTATGTCAGTCAGTATTCCTGCATTGCATTTAAAATATTTTTATTGTGGTCTCATAATTAAAAGCATCATCTATCCACCTCCTCTTCACAGCTCTATGAACTGGATGGAGACCCAAAGAGAAAAGAGTTTCTGGATGACCTCTTCAGCTTCATGCAAAAACGAGGTATGTAGCTTTGCATGTGTCTTATGTTGTTACTGTATATGCTTAAACGCTGTCCCCCTGCATCAAATTTGATTTCACTCAGTAAAGGACATCCTATTTATTCTATTTCTTATCTTGGTATATCACATGTGCTTGCCTTATCTCCAGCCGCTGTCATAGGCAGCTTCTTAATGTGATGTGAAGAGGATGATCACCCACCCCCCTTCTTTCTCTGATATATGACACAGCACTGTCTGCTCATCTTTCTCTCACATGGGTGGGGTCTTTATTCATTTCAGAGATGATTACTTTATGGTCACACAGCAGCTCGGCATTCCCAGGCTATAACTAGAAGGGACACTCTGTATCGATGCCTGAGGATGGATTGGTTTACCTTCCCAACCTGCTGCTTGTACCCATAGCTCTAGCCACACTTCTAACACTACATGCATAACCAGTTTCACTTCTCCCTATCTAAACACCTGAGTGTTATACTAATATATAAGTGAATTGTTTGCATTTTCTGGTTTAGAATATACAAAGGCCAGTAACCATTTAAGATCATTTATCTCTTGAAGCCGTGTTGATTTAACAGGATGCTCGTGGCTGATAAGATCAGCTCAGTGGGCGGACGACTGACATGGGAGAAAATATGCATTTGCTCACAGATGAAAGAAAAAAATAACAGTATTAGACATTTATAGTATTAGAGCTTCTGCTAGGTTCTTAAAGCGCCATCTGTAGGCCATACTAGTAAATGAGGCATCACTTTTAAATATGCAAGTGGGGGATTGATTATATTTATTTGAATTGGAATCACTCAGAAAAAGAATTGATTAAGAAAAGCTTTGATTTTTCGACTCTGAACCAATATAATGGTACAGCATGTTAATGTGTAATTAATAATGCTATGCATTTTTCACACACTAAACTGAAGCCATTCTGTTCCATGCTTGGTTTGACATTAAGCTCCAACAAAATTATAATAATTATCCCAAGTAAAATCAAAATATCCATCACAGTTACACTGCCTTATTCTCCAGACATTTTTAGAGCAACTTCTCCCTCATCAGGCATTTGTCTCAGCTTCTTTCTGATTTACTTCACTTGCCATAGACTCATACACCTCATACACCAACAAGATGCCCTTTGAGTATAGAAACCTGTTTCCTTCACCCTCCCCTTGCCCTGAACCCCCGTTTTCTCATGCTTGATTGGCTTAGCC
Organism: Australoheros facetus; assembly: GCA_030220045.1. NCBI lineage: Eukaryota > Metazoa > Chordata > Actinopteri > Cichliformes > Cichlidae > Australoheros > Australoheros facetus. Next base: position 17,419 of record JASGAU010391550.1, on the reverse strand, counting down.
GAATCATGTGATCATATTTGTGCTGTGTGATTGGCTATACCTACTTCACCATTATTGATTGAAATGGAGAAAGTGGGAATTCTCCACATCTAGCAACTGACCTAGATCACTGAAGAGCTGGCAGTAGCTAGATAGTGAGAAAATGGAGAAATGTTAAAGATAATCACAGAATATCAATCTATTACAGCATGCTTAAAATTGATTTAAGGATTGTTGTTAATATTGAAAACATGTTTTTGCTGGAAGATGTATTTTATATTTATTAACCCAGGGGTGACTAAAAGTATCTGGATAAAGTTTAGAGCAAAAAAGTCTTCTTCAAGCAGAAGATTTACAAGCAGTATTTTAATAGTTGATTTGGAAAGGACACATACTTAAAACAGACAAACATAAACCCGCCACTCTCAGATCATTGTGCAGTACTAGTGTAGTGCTTTATACGTTCCACTAATAAGTGAAAGATCCCAGTTTCAATTCTGGGAGGAAACACAAATCCCTTTGGGGTTGCGTCAGTGAGGGCATCCAGTGTAAAAGATCTGCCAGATCAAACATGCAGAGCTGCCCACTATGGCATCACCTTGTGAATAAGGGAGCAGCTGAAAGTAGCTAATCATCATATTAAATATTCATGGTTAAAGGTAAATATTTGTAAATATGTCACAACATAAGAGCTGGGAGAATAGTTCCATCCTTTAAAATGATGAATTCAAAGTTAAAAAGTGAAACTTCAGAGTATTTATGTGACCGACAACAAGCACTGGATTCAAGGGCCGACCTCTGAAGCGCATTAGGAGTGTTTTGGAAGAAAGTGGAGCGAAGACTAATTTTTGGTTTTGCAGAAAACACAAACCATTCTCCACATGTAATGGATTTGCATTAAAGCTCATAATAGTTCGATATACGCTGACTCAGAGTTTAAAAACAAAAACAAAAAATCCTAAAGATCTCCTGCCATTTGTGTTTGTATGGAAACCCATGACTGTCATAACTGATCTGATTCTGCCCCTTCTTTTGTATTTTAACATCAGTACTTACAAGGTGGGCGATTTGGCCAAAAGACAGTCATACTGGGACAGACAATTCATCCCACATGTTTATCTGAGCTCATGTGATTGGTTGTGCATATGGTTGCCTGGATGCAAAGTTTGTTAGTTCAGCTCAAGGCTAAAAGCAAACCTGGTCTAGTTTCATGGTGTAGGCGAAGCACCTTTTTGATATGCACATTGGTGAGCACCACCCATGTTTGAAATTATGGCGAATGTCATCCGACCGCAGCACCGTTACGCTCATCACTTTAACAACACCTTACACTGGCAAATTACAGTTTGATAATGCTGAATGGTAAAAGTGTGCTCTTTTAATAAAATGTGACAATCATGAGAAAACCGTAGGAAGTCTTTTTTTTTTTGTTTTGCAACAATTAAATTAAAAAGTATCTTAAAAATATAAATTAATGGGTGTAACCGTGCACCACCTTTATTGGCTAAAGGGAGACAGAGCGGTTATTATAGGTGCTGTTGTTTATCTTTTACTGTTATGTATTTTATTAGTGGAGCATGACAGTATTTTTTTTTCCTGTCTCCTGCTGTTGCAGGAACCCCAGTGAATCGTATTCCCATCATGGCCAAACAGGTCCTGGATCTGTACATGCTCTACAAGCTGGTGACAGAGAAGGGTGGCCTGGTGGAGGTCATCAACAAGAAATTGTGGAGGGAGATCACCAAAGGGCTCAACCTGCCTACCTCAATCACCAGTGCAGCCTTCACCCTTCGCACACAGTCAGTACACAATCAGTACACAATCACACTCCTTTAACTGGTGGGAATTAGAGCTAAATGGCTACTTAGTTTGAACCCTTTGTGTTTGGTTTATGTAGATCCACACTGTTAATCACAACAAGTCACATGTGCCTTCTTCATTGGGCATACTGTAACTGGGGTAACTGTCTTGCCATAATAGGGATCTGCACAGTTTAAAAATTTAAATGACTATAATCTGTTTGTTCTGCGCAGTGTTTTATACTCTTGGAACTCGTTGCTATTAAATATCAACAAACACTTTGCTGTAGAAGTTAATCCATGTGTTTGTACAATGTAAGGACTAGAGGTGTAACGGTTCATAAAAGCCACGGTTCAGTGAACCGAACAGTGAACGGATCACACGGTTATCATACCGAAAATAAAAAATAGATGGAAAACATTTTTGAGTTCTGTCTGTGTTTTAACCCTCCGTACCCCATAGCGGCGGCCACCGGCAGCCTTGCGTTTCCCCATAACGGCTGCGGCCGGTGCTGCGCCAAAAAGTGTTTTCTGGGGGGGTTTTTTGTTTTGTTTTTTATATGTAATGTCTTTGCCTGTACTGGTAAATAGACTGTGGTCAAGAATATTTATGAAGGGTTTTTATATAAAATGAAGAAATTATATATTTTGCAAGTATCTTTAAGACTCTGTTATTGTATCTACATTACAACCAACCCAGTTCTTTTTGGCCTCTTCAAATATCTTTATAGAGCTGTGATGTTATATTTGTTTTAGTTTCTACTGCCCTCTTGGCCAGATCTGTCTTTTTAAAAATACATTTTTAATTTCAATGGCAGTTTTTACCCTGATAAGTAAAGAATAGAAGCCACTTTGCCAAAAACTGATTGCAGCTTCTACTTTGTGACAGGAATGTTGTTTCTGGCTCAAAGTGACTTGATATCATTCACGAGACATATGTTACACAGATTATAGGCTAAAAGGTCATTTACAACAGTTTAAATACAGCCACTCACTTTTTGGCAAATATTGGTAATCACTTTTTGGCAGACAATCACTTTATGGCACCACACCGTAAACAGGAGTTTCGCAGGTCTGATCTACTGAAAATGAGTAACTGTGACAATTTTGGGAATAAATGAGCTTGATAATAAGGTGATATGTAGATACCGATTTTTTTTTTTCCTAATCTCATCAGAAGAGGATTATTTTATCAGCGTTTTTTTCTTTATTATGTTGTAGATGCTGATCAATTATCACTTTATTTTTTTTTTACCCAATTTTCATTTGTTTTCTAGTCAAATGTGGCATTTATGTTCACTGAAAGTTATTTTTGTTATTGTTTGCGAGGCATAAAGAAATTCTAAGTAATTTGCGTGTTTTAGTCACATAAATCATCATTTAATTGAGAAATCACTGTTTCATATATGAACTTCATCGAAATTCACAGAGCCCTGGCTTGCGTACTGCAACATGAACTGAACCGTGAATTTTGTACCGTTACACCCCAAGTAAAAATCACTCCTAGTTAGCTGAAGATGTACCATCTTCTTCATTTCTGTATATTTAGTTCTTGGCTCCTGATTAGACGTTTTTTAGCAGCAGACCTACTAAAAGTCCTCAAACACTGTGGGAAGGACATCCCTTTGTTAAGAACCTGCACTTTGTTGTTTTCAGATACATGAAGTACCTGTACCCATATGAATGTGAAAAGAGAGCTCTGAGCAACCCCAACGAGCTTCAGGCAGCCATCGACAGTAATCGACGGGAGGGCCGGCGACAGAGCTTTGGCAGCGCTCTCTTCACCTACTCTCCCAACGGTACACCCACCATGCTGTCCTCGCCAAAGCTCCCCACACCCGGTATGGGCTTGACAGTGGGCACCAACGGGGCCTCGCTAGGCCACAAGCGCAAGAAAGGTGAGATTTGTTTGTTATGCTGCATGCACGTCAGAGGAAGTGTGACATGCCCCTCAAGTGTTTGAGGGTCATATTGTTTGATACTGATTGTTATGAATGATTTTTTAAAATAATATTTTGCTTAAAATACATGAACGTCAAAGTAACTTTGTCCTCTATTAAACTGAAGTGAAAATTGCAATCCAAGGTCAAAATGACAAATTCACTAAGTATAGATGGTTTGTCTCGGTGTTATAACAATATAACATTGCGATTAAAGATGTGTAGGAATATTCAAACTTTTGAAATGAGTACGTCAGTACTTCAGAGAAGTTTAGATGATTCATTTCAGACAAAGGGAGAGCACAGGTTAAATTGGGAATCTATGCATTTCCTATCAATGATCAGTTCTGCTGAATCTAGTTTTTAACAGGAAACTCAGATCTTCAAATTGAGAAATTGCATAAAATTTGATTTGCTGTCATCTCCACTGTTAGAGAGCTTAACCCTGGGACCTTCCCGTAACACACTGCAGCTCACTTATTATCTTTTCTCTGTGGTCACACTAAAATTTATGTCTGGGTAGGATAACACGCCATATTTGCATATATGAGTTTGCTTGATTCTGAGTTCCCCTTTCTCTTTGTGTTGGCGGGCTAGAAGAAGAAGGAGGCCAGCCTCTGCCGGGGGTCAGCATGGCTCGTTTGCCAGCAGGGGGCTTGGCAGGTCACTCAGTGGCTGCTGTGCAGGCAGCAGCAGCCCAGGCAGCCATGGCCGCTCAGGTGGCTGCTCTGGAGCAGCTGAGGGACAAACTGGAAGCCGGCGAACCGCCAGCGAAGAAGAGGGCACTGCCTCCCGAGGAACACCACCAACTGCTGCAGAGAGCGCTGCAACACAACCTGCTAGCCATGACAGCTCAAATACCTATGAACATTCGCATCAACAACCAAGGTACTGAACACACAGTGGGGCTTCAGACATATTCGGCTAATAAGACAGCAACAAAACAACCAGTCAGACATGACTTTCATGTTTTGCACAGTAGTTGCAGGCTGTTCTACGCTGTTGTTTGAGGAAATTCCTCCTTTATCTAATCAACATGAGATAAAAGGGTAAACCAGCATTTTTGCATCCCCTGGTTTCAAAAGCTCAAAGATGTAAGAACACTGATTTTGGTGATGTGAAATGAAACTGTAATTTCTGAATTAGGCTTGACTGTTACCAAAAACCAAACTGTCAAATCCTGATAAAGGTAGATATCATAATTCTCTACCAAATATTGTTGGTAAGTATTAACTTGATAAAGTTAATCTTTTATTTCAGAGTGAGAGCTGGCAACAGAGATCAGCGTGTTCAAACACCCACATGAAAATGAAAATGTCACCCCTGGTCATGGTTAACATGTAAATGGATAGAAGAAGAAGATGAATTTGGAAAGATATATTGATGTATTTAAAATGGTAACAATCAGTAATTAGTGTTTTTTTTTTTTTTTTTAAGAGCTTTTCATGCACATCAGACCTGATGACATTACCAGAACATCTACTCAGTTTTAAATGATTCCAGACTCTGTCTGTCTGTGTGTTTGGTTCCTTTTTTTTTTTCTTTACTTCAAATCAAAATGAGCTAAAAAATAAAAATCAGGAATGCACTGGGTTACTACAATATGACAGCTCTTCTGGCCACCATAATTTAATTTACAGTACACTGTTGGCAGTGTGAGCTAGATTTGACACATTTCCCTTTTCATGACAGTTAGTATCTCAAGACATTCTTGTAATCTTACCACAAACCACAACACCTAACTGCAAGAATGTGACACCTAGCATGCCTATAAGTTGACCTGCTTATAGAAACAGCATGCATACATACATGCATGATTATCTGTGTGGGGATTCCCTTCTATAAGCAGGCACCTTGATCTTATAGGATTCGTCTCAGTTACTGTCTATCTGATTGTACACATGAACCAGTTCTTGGTAAGAGACTTCAGAGAAATGTTCAATGGGACATTTTTGAAAAGTTCACGTACAGTTTTGTTTGTGCTGTGGGTAGGTTTGGTTTCTCCAGTTCGTTTGAGCATTCTGAAGTCAAATCTGGACTAAAAAATGAATAAGGGTGGAAACTGCTTTCTTCCAGATGGCAGACAAGACTCAGCTCTGAACCTCACCACAAACGGCACAGGCAGCATCAGCATGTCCGTGGAGCTCAATGGAGTGGTGTACACTGGTGAGCAGTTCCTCTGTAGTACAAACTCAACAAAATATCAGCTATGAGCTGTAATGACTGTTTTGTAGTTGGCTGTGTAAAGTATGAGTATGTTCAGTAACACCCCTGGGATATACAGTATAATAGGCATCTGCATTAGTTACCAATCTGGAGAAGCAAGCAGCTTATTTTGGTATAAAGACTAGTCTCCTTTCTTTCTCCAAAGTAAAAACAAATGTTCCTATCAGGTCCTCTGTTGCTTTCTAATTCATATGTTGTCATGTTGCTCATTTAATTTGTAAAGACATGTAGATATGGCAATTTGTAGCTTTAAGAGATGTGACATAGGGCAGGTTATTTCTGTTTCATGGCAAACCAGAGCTATACAGTCTTATTGTCTTCCTTCCTATTGTCATCCTAGAGTCTTATTGTCATAGTAAGATCACCAGGTTTGGTGAGACCTAAATGATATGGGCCTAGAGATCAGTCGGTGACCCCTTGGCAACCACCAGTCGCTGGGGAAAAATGTGTATTCCCCAGGTTGCTGACTGTCAGAAAGAGGTGTGCAGTCCTGCACCTCCTTGTGGTTCCTTTAGTCACTAGCAGATTGATTGCTACAATTGCCTGTAGTTTACACGGCTGGTGCCAACTTGTCTGCACATTCTCACTAACTACTCATAGAACTGTAGTGAAATTTGAAAAATTACGAGGCAAAGTAGAAACCAAGAAAGTTTGCCTTAAAAGTAAAAGTGTACCTTTGCGTGCGTCCACACATGAAATGATTCACAGCAACGTGGCAACCAGAGACCGTAGAAAGTCAATGATGTTTGGTGACTTCAAGTGAATAAGCTGGCAATGCAAAGTGGGTAGGTTCTGACATTAACTTTTCTTAACTTCATGTTGAGCGATTGAACTGACTACCAACCACTGATTAGACATATGATAGGGTAGTAAATGCATTGGAGGGTTATCTAGGCAACAAGAGCCCAGAATGTCCGCTAGCGACCAGCCATTAGCTTCAGAGCAGTGCATGATGAGCAAAAGGTTTCTGGATCAGATGCAGCTTTACTGCTGCACACAACACATTTCAAAAGTCACAACTTTTACTTTGAAATTGAACATTCTCTGTTTCCTGTTTGCGTCGCACTTTTCACTGTTTGACTACCAAGGTGACAAGGAGTTGGCAAGTGTTTGCAGACAAGTTGGCTTCTTCCATACAAACTACAGGCAACTGTAACAACCTGCTAGCAAGCGAAGCAATTGCAAGGAAGTTTTCAGGGCAGCACCCTATACCTCTTTATGACTCACCAGTCAATCCGGTAATACACATTTTTCCCTAACAAGCAATGGTTGCCAAGGGGTTGCAGACTGGTCTCTAGGCCTGTGTGACTGAGGCCTAAGTGTGCCTATATATAAAAAAAACACTCATTATTTAAGGATACTGGAAGGCATCAGACAGTGATGTTTCCCTACATTTCTTGGGCTGTTAGAGGTAGATTGAATTAAAAAACGTTTTTGTTCTCTTAACTAATTTTTGCTTTTTCTCTTGTCTTTGTCTATCTAGGTGTTCTTTTCGCTCAGGGAGCACCGGGGTCAGCCTCGTCTGGTGCATCTGTCACCAACAAGGCTGCCAGCAGTCGTGTCGCTCCACAACAACAACAACAACAGCAGCAGCAGCAGAACACACCTACCTCAATCTCCAGCAACCCATTGTCTTAACAAACTCCCAGCCTTTCCTTTATTAATATTTTTTTTTAATTACCACGCTAAGTGAAGCCAAAAAGCAACCTCATTTTCCATTTCATCAATGCCAAAAAAAGAAAAGAGAAGAACCATAAACCGTACAGAAAGACACAAACTGAAACTCTGTTCACTTGAAGTACACTATCTCAGGTTTCCTCTCACAAACTCGCCTCTTTTGTTCTTCATCGCCAAAATGATCTTAAAAAGAAAAATCTCCCAACTGAGAGCCAGTATATGCTAACAAATACATATGCACAGCCTGTGAATTATTTATTTCTGCATAAATGTACAGATTATTTGGAGAACAAAAGAGAAGATAATAACTAGGAAAGGTAAAGCATTGTTTACACACAAACACAGCTACTGACTGACAATGATGTTTTATCCTTCAGGGGAGAGATTTTATTTTAAGTTTTCATTGTCATTATTATCATTATTTTTATTCTCTTTGTTTTGTTTTTTAAATCATTTAAATCTTTAACTATCTTTTCACTGCAGGAAAAAAATATATTTAGAATTCTATACAAAAAAAATTCTATTTTTAATCAGAAAAACTTTAATGATGTTTCTTCAGGGCATATATACATATATATATAAATACAATGTACCGTTGTGACCTCATTTTGGGTAAACCCTTATTCACACGGCAGCCATTTCGAGTCTCTGTGTGAAAGAGCAGTGCAGGTCTGCGCTCCTGTTGTGAGAGGACGTATGCATTAAATCACAGATTCTCCTGTGAAATGACCGAGTGACGTTAGCTTCTTCGAGGAGCTAATTCAGACGACAAGCTCGGATTGACGCGTGCTGGAAACGGGCTTAGGCGCTCTCTAGTAGCGGTCACAGGTGTTCAGCTGTGACATTCGGCTAATTTAGATAGAAAATCCACTCCTGTTTGTTGATGCGAGGCTTGTTAAATATACTTTTTCTTTTTTTTTCATCTTGCAGGTAGAGTGTTCAAAATGGCTGTTTTTGTAAGAGTAAGGTCAGTTTGTACAGGTGATAAAATTAAGTTTTGTTTGTTTTTGTTTTTGTTTTGTTTTTAACCTCCCTGCACCTCATCGCGATGGATTTTCTCAGTGGTGTCCACACCAAGTGTTCCTTTTCCTGTTTAGGGTTCAGACTTTATGTGGAAAACACAGGTTTTATGTGCTTGTTCTCAGGTGTTTCTCACTCTTAAAAAATCCCACTTCACAACGCACTGCTTTTCCACGTCTCTGTCTGCGGTAAAATCTGCTTTATCTTCTTTCTAACTTGGCCTTCTAGTGGAGTGATTGTCTTAAAAAAATCCAGTGCTTGCATGTATTTGTAGATAAAAGTCCCCTTAATCAGAAATGATTATGATTTCCTATCTTAAATTCACAGGAGTCAAGTGTATATTAAATCCTTATTATTGTGGAGCTGCTCAAATGGACAATCAGGTGTCAGGAGATGCTTATCTGGGCTTCTGACGAGTGCTTTCAGCTCATATCTGACATTTTTTGTGTGTGTTTTTTTGGTTGTTGTTGCTGTATTATAGATTTCAAATGCTTTTTATTTTATTGTGTCAGCTGTGTGTTTTTGATGACTTTGTGCATCTTCTGATCCAAGTGCTTCTTATCCCGTGTTGTGAGACGAACAGTGTCTCCTTGAGACTAGCTTGCCGCCTATAGAGGATCGAGATTGTCCTATGATCCTGACTGTTAAGCTGTTGCTTAATTTGGGCTTTTATAAATGCTGGCTGAGAGGTAATCATAGCTGCGGTGCTGCGTTTGCTCCTGGCCTTGTGTGTTTGTACCGACTCTTAGCTTTACAAAACACAGAGGAGAATTTGTCATTTGTGTCTGTGCGTTTTGAAAGCGATCAATCATTCAGCTTTTTGAACTTTAACCTGTTACCTCTCTGAACTGTTCGCTGTTAAAGATTGCCCCCCCCCCCAACCCACACACACACACACACACACACACACACACCCCACTTCTCAAAGCAGCCTAATTCCTACTGACATTAGGAAGTAAATCAGGCTTTGTACGTGGGTTCTGTTCTGAGGCCTTAACACAGCATGAGATGACCAGAGAGCGAGCGGTACCTCAGCCTAATCAGTTTTTACTGTTCAAGTCGAATATCACCAGATGGCTATTGTGGCTTTGATTCTGGACTCACTCCTCAGTGGGAAATCACCACCAGCTGCTCCACAAGCACCAGTCTTTTTTTGTTTGTTTGTTTTAAAGGAATCCACAATCATCACAATACCATTCTTGAAGTTCAGTAAAATGGCAGATTCACGCTGTCCAGTCCACGTTGGACAGTTCATGAAGGATTGAACTGTCCAGCCCTTGTTTTTTTTTTTTTTTTACTGCACAGGGAATGAAAGTGGGACTTTAGTGGGATTTTTAAAAGGTTTGTTAGAAGCAGTTTTACTACAGTGTTGGAGGGCAAGTTCATTTAAAACCCTGCTCAGAACTTTAAAACCGTTTGATTTGTGAAGCAGCTAACTGAATCCGTTTCTCTCTGTGAAGCATTTAAGCCCCTTTCAGACATGGAATATATATAACTTTGCTGTTTTTTGCCCTTGTGTTCCTCACATTGTCTCAAAGATGGCTGTGGCTGAGACAGCCACACTTAACTTGCAATAATTGCCAGACATATGCGAGATGTGTTGCATTTGCGGTATCGATTGCCAGTGTCGACTATGGTGAGGTTAAACCACACTTGAACATTTAGAGCTGTGAGTGTAGCTCTTTGTTTGGTGCATGGTGCAACAGCAAGCAGTGGCCGCCCCTGCTCCTCACAAACGGGATCTGTGAGGCCGTTCTAGACAGATGTAAAGCAGAAGCACAGTTCCTGAGATAATCCGTTTGTTGCTGTTTAGTGAATTCTCCGGTGAGCTAAACGGCTCACAAAGATGTGCCAGAGACATACCCAGTCATAATCCTGCACATGCTTATCAGTTGCAGCTTTCTGTCCTGGGTTTTACGGAAAGGTGACCAGAGTGCTCATTCAGACATGAAGCTGATGCATTAGGATGCAATCAGATTCATTCATTTCTGAAACAAGCTTTATATACAGATGTTTTGCTCTGCTTGGAAAATCAAAGTGTGTGTCTGTGTGTGTGTGTGTGTGTGTGTGGGGGNAAAATGTGCTGTTCTTCATTGGCTCACTTGTACAGTTGAATTAATTAGCAAGTTTGAAAAATTTGTTTGACAAAAATATAGTATACAGTTTCTGAATGTGTGATTTAAGGGCTGAGCTACATCTATGTCTCAGAGTGATGCCGCATTGTTTCAGGCTGCTGTTTCACTCTGATCAATGATTTAAGATTTGGTGACACCTGCTTTTTCTTCTCTTTATTTTATTTTATTTATTTTTTTACCTATGACTTGTCATTCACTGAAAGGATTTTTATGATACAACTTTGGTGTAAAATCACACGTGACTTTCAATCAAACGTAGTTGTTACATTTTGAAGGGCAGGAGTGTTTACAGTAAGGGGTTTGTGCTGCGCGGTGCAGTTGGTGTACCAAAAAAAACAGGGAGAAGGACTTCTTCTCTTTTTTTTCTGAAGAATTTTCCTCACATATTCCTCCTTCCTTGCTTTTCTTTGTATCAGTCGGTGCCCTTCATGAGTAGCAGGTGTCACAGTCACTGGTAATGGCTGACAATCAAATAGAGATGTACTGCGGCTGAAAGCATTAGGCTTGTTGGGGGAGGATGGCTAGAGTAAAGCTAAATTCAATCAATCCTGATCTAAAGGATCAACACTGCTTTTTCAGATTTGACCCTGTGACCTTTTGGCCCCCAAGGCAGCATTTAAAACACCCACCCCCCTTCAGCGGATCCATGTTTATTGTATAACTATCGACCGCTTCTGTGAGATATTTGCATCTGAACAGTGAAGGTACCACAGCTCACTCACTCTCTCTCCATGGATGGCAGCATTTTCAGGGAAAATGTTCTTAATATGCATGGTAGCAACAATCATGAGACGCAAAGACAACACCGTATACCTCCAGACACTCTTGACATCCCTTCAACCACAATCAAGCCCTGTTTCTACCTCAAGGACTAAAAGCTTTAGCCAATTTTTCATCATCAGCCACACTGGAGAGAATCTTGTTTGAGATTGTGCTCATGCCAGAAAACCCCATTGAGGTGATGTTGGTGTCAGTTCATAAGGATTATAAAAGAGATCATAAAGACCACAGACAATCAGATATCAGCTAAATTGTGACTCTTGCCTTTAATCAATGACTTTTGTAGTTGTGCAAAGGGAACCAAAGAGAGATTTGAGGACTTTGGCAAGAGCTCCCCTCAGTGGCAGGTTTTTGTTATGGCGCACAATCAGTCTCCTGTGTGAAAAAACATGGAAGGATCTTAAGGCTTCAACTATTCCATTTACTTTCCTTTTCTGTCTTTACTTCCTCCTGGTGTTTCCAGAGTTTTATCCTTGTGGGGGATGTGAAAACTTTTAAATCAGCATTTAGATCATGGAACACTAAAACCACACTCTCCAGGCTTTTAGAGTCACTAGCTCACCAAGGCACTCAAATAAGGAAGTAGTTCAGAAAGAGAAAATGTAGTCTTTTCTGTATCAGTATGATCATATAGGATCAGAGGTAGAGAGAGGTAGCTCATTTCTGATATTTTAAGGCAAAGTGTAGCTAAGAAAACTGTATCAGTCTTACCTGAGTTTTGGAAAGCAGATTTTAGTTCAGACTGGTGACTTTCCATCATTACATTACATGATGCTCACACGTTTGGCCTGCTGTGTTTGATGCTGTTGTAAAGATTGAAACAGTAACGTAACTTTTTTTTTTTTTGTTTATTTTGTTTGTCTTGGAGTTGAACTATCTTAACAGTATAATAATATCAGCACAAACCCTCTGAATCTCCCTCGGTCGGCTTGCTCGCTCTTTGTCATAGTCATAGCCTGCGAGTGCCTGAATCTCAAAATATTGCTGCTTTTAATCCCACCAGAGCTGTAGACAAAATAACTGCTTGGAAATCTCACAAGGTCCACGGCATCCTGCTTGGCTCCTGTTCCCACCTGCTGTCAACACGGACACTTTGCTAGAACATATATGGGTTAAGGCACACGTGGGTTCGAGGACTTTTGACTGGACTTTACCACTGACTTTACCTCAATCAGGGGGACTGTGGACAGGGAAAATGATAATGAGATGATGATGATGATGATAAAATAACAAGATGCCTTCTGCTGTGACAATTGTATGAATTAACATATATTACTAAGACTCAATAAGTAGATTATTTCTGAAAATGGCTTTTAGGGCTATAGATATAAAATGTTTATTTGGGGGGGAGGGGGGACGCTATTTCTCTGCTTCTTTTTTTCCTTTTTTGGACATGCTGTAGCAACCCAAGCTCACAGAGATTACTTCTAGAGCAGATTTATGAATCATTATGAATAATGATGATTATAATGTGATTATATTAGGGAAACATGTGATGTGTGTGTGTGAGAGCGCGTGTGTGTATGTGAGCTTCACGTGTCTCTGAGTATCCTCAGAACAGAAACAAGGCTCTGTCTCTTGTCTCTTACAACCTCTCAGGAAAATCTACCTCTACCTCCAGTTCAATGCATTTAACCCGGTGAGGGCTCAAATTACAGTTCGGCAGGAAGAGGGTACAAGAGCGAGCGCCAGTGTTCACAGTGAACTTCAACAGACCGCATTCGCTGTTTTCTGATGGTGCAGGCGACCGGAAAACAGTATTTGTGTTGGATACAAACAAAGCATTCTTGGTTGAGAGGTTCATTTCTGACACCGGGGCATCCGCCTCCCTCTTGCTGTCATTACACTTTCGTAACACTTCTGCTGTTTAGTTTGAGCGCCAACAACAAGGAACCTCCAGCTCAACAGCTAACTACTACCAGTACTCCAATAAGTACTGCTTCTCGCACCACTGTCTGTTCTTGAGTTTTGCAGTCTGCTCTTTTAATGTGTGCTTATTCCTCCTTTTTCTATGAATGATCACATTTTTCACAAGTGGGATGTTTCCCGAAGGCCACTGCAACAGTGAAGTGGCAGCGGGGCAATGCAACTGTTTATTTTGAAGGGTGAGGATCTGTTCTTGCCTATTTACTCAATATATGTTAGTGTGAATACTTTTATTTTGAATCTGAAATTAATAAAATATTACCTTTGTTAAATGTCAGACGTGTTTTGGATGTTATTTCATGTACTGTATCCTAAGATTTTATATCCAATATGCTATCCTGAAATTATTAACTCAAGCAGTACTTTTGTCCAAAACCATTTCCAGTATCACATGAAAGTGTAATTGTATCTGACTCAGGGACTATGTATATTATATTAGTCATGTGAAAAAGAAAGTATACTCCCTTTGAATTTTAAGGATTTAATCTTTGTCATGGCGCTGAAAGAACCCAAAAGCTACATTTCAGATTTTACAAAGACCTCAGCATGTTAAATGTTAAAATTCAGACTAAACGAGCGCGGCTTAAGGGTAAGGCTTGCCAGAAGAAACCCTCTTCTCTCTAAAAAGAACATGGCAGCACAACTTAAGTTTACAAAGCTGCATCTGAACAAAGCACAACACTTCTGGAGCAATGTCCTTTCGACAGACAAGACCAAAGTGGAGCTGTTTGGTCATGATACATGAGCCACAATTGGTGAAAACCAGACACTTATACCTGTCAAAACCAGACGCCTATAACTGTCAAGCATGGTGGTGTAGAAGCAATGATTTGGACTTGTTTTACAGCCATGGGAACTGGAAACCTTACAGGTTTCTTTACTGTCATTGTATATTGTATATTTTGGTGCACTCTGGGATGGAGCAGTACAGACACTTGCATAAAAGTTTGCTACATAGAAATAAATTATTATAAAACTATAAAGAATTTTTATACAGTCAACACTCATACACCTATAAATATTAAGATAGGATATATAAATAAAAGGGAAAAGTACAAAAATAAATTAACTATTTGACATGTAATAGACAAGGTTAATTTACATAAGACAGATTATTGCACATGGTTGTCATTTGAGGAATGCGTTCAGTTCAGTGATGGCTCTGGGAAAGAAACTGTTTAACGGTCTTGTAGTGCATGTTTTGACAGCCCTGCATCGCTTGTCTGAGGAGAGGAGCTGAAACAGGGTGGGAAGAGTCCTTCAGGATGTTTGATGTTTTGATCTGACAGCAAGAACTGAAGATTTCCTCCAGGGCAGGTAAGGGTGAGCTGGGAATCTTTTGGGCTGCAGTGATTACTCTTTGCAGAGCTTTTTTTTTTTTTGCCAGCTGCTGAGCTGTTCCCAAACCACACAAGGATGCTGCGTGGCAAGACACACTCTATGGAGCAGTGTTAAAAGTCACTAATGTCTGCTGTGACAAGTTGACCTTCCTGAGACTTCTTAGGAAGCAGAATCACTGGCATGCCTTCAAGACCAATTGGCTGATGTTCTGAGTCCACAAGAGGTCTGATGTGGCTAGTGTGCCCAGGAAGAAACTACCTGCACTGTTTCACTTTTTACCTGCAGAGGGAGGTGGTCTTACCTCTTCTTCCTGAAGTCAGTGATCAGTTCTCTTGTCTTACAGGTGTTTAAAAACTCCTGTGCATACCAAAGTATTATAGAGTCAAATGTGAGGCCATCTGGCTGACAGCTAAAGCTTGGCCCAAACTGAGTCATGCAACAGGACAATGATCCCAAGCACAGCATCAAACCTACAACAAAATGGCTGAAAAAGAAAAGAATCAAAGTGTTGCAATGGCCCAGTCAAAGTCCAGACCTCAACCTGATTGAAATGCTGTTGCAGGATCTTAACCCTTGACATGCACTTTTTAAATGACCGTAACTCTGTTACCGTTCGCACTGGAGAGAAAATTCCAACAGTTTCAGAAAGAAGAAAAGACGAGCATCACCGTTATTCGGTGTATCATGGAGGCACAGAACATTCTCAAGGTACTGCTGCCTGACCACAGAAAAACCAGCTCCTCCTAGATTTCACCATATGCGCTTCACATCACTGTAACTCCTCAACCAGTTTGAGCTACAGAGAAAACTCAAATGATTCCTGAAAAATGAGAATGACTTTTTTTTTTTTAATTCTACAGCAAAAATTGCAGAATAAGTCCAGGAAGCTTGTATAATGCTTGGGTGTTAAAGGATTAACAGAGCTGTGCATGAAGAAAGGCCCGCAAGCCTCATTGAACTGAGGCAACACTGTAAAGAAGAAGGGGTCACAGTTCTACAATGATGTGAGAGACTGAAGCCACACAGGAAATGATTACTTCAGGTTATTGCTGCTAAAGGTGGTTTTACAAGCTACTGAATTGTGGGATGTACTTCATTTTTCACACACTGCTTCTGCATTTTGTCTTTATGTTAACTAAATAATGACACAGTGTGATATGGTCATCTGAGGTTATATTTAACTAATTTTAGAACCTGGTCAGGACTAGAGAATTTTTTATGATGTCCTGATATGTACAACCTTAGAACTGAAAGGGGGTCTACTTTCACTTGACTGTATGCTACCATTGCACTAAATGCATAAAAGCATGAAATTACCTGTTAAACTAAACACAGGCTTGTTGGGTCATATTTGATGTAAGCAGGTAACAGATGTCAGATAAATATGGTGGAAAATGATGTTTCCTGTTAAATTCAGTGGAATAAAAAGATATGGACTCAAACTAGGCCTAGAAATTGGAGGCCCCCCTCCAAATTCAGTACTGAAGAACAGAAGGTGAATTTCAGAAGGGAAATGCTGCACTTGTTGCTCCATGTCAATTATCCAAAGTTCTGTGTAGTATTTGTACATTTACTTTGTTGCTGTGCTTGTTTCTTTGACCTTCACTGTGCCAAATCACATTTAAATCCATTTGTTGAAGGCTGAAACTCTTTATGTGATATCACAGATAAATTCACTTTACTCATCAGGCCAGTTTTATCTTGTTTTTGTTTTACTCTTAAATGTTATATTTTGTATTTTTGTTATGTTAATGCTAAATATCTTTAGCATTAACAGGCTTTTATTAACAAAGGTGGTTGTGGCAGCATTTTAACGTCCAGTGTTGGCAGTCAGATCTGAAATTACTTGAAAAGTGTCATAGCTGTTACTATTTCCCCTCCGTACGGCAAACTACTTAAGAAATTGGGATGGCAGCAGAAAAGCATTTTGTCAGCCAGGTGTAGTCTGTTTCATTGTTATTCCATTAAAAAAATCAAGGAGTAAATGTTTCCAACAAATGAATTTGCATTTGGTAGTTTGTGAAAGAGCTGAGAGACAGAAAAGAAAGACTACGTAAATCAGCTGTTTGGTACTTTATTAAAAATAAGGAGTGCACTGAATGGCTCTAAAACGGCCTGGATGGACACAATGAACAACTAAAGCAGATGATCGCAGAACACTTGTGGAGGCAGGCATTTCACTGACAGTGTCTACAATGAAGATATGCCTTCACTGATGTGAATACAGAGGGCTTGCAACAAGATGCAAACCACTGGTACCAATCAATAACAGAAAGGGTAGATTAAAAGAAAAAGACTGGTCCAAAGTATCTGTCAAAGGAGAAGGAAGTGGGTCTTCCATGTGCTGCTTCTTAGCAGAATGAATTATGAGTACAATGCAGTGACGTGCGGTGAGGGTCATGGCTGGTGAGGCACTGACGTCATCACATCAGATTTACAAATATATGAACCCTACAGAGTAGCTTATTCACCATTTGATTGGCAACAGTTAACGTGTTTCATATCAGCATTCTTTACATATACAAATTAGCATAGAAAAAAACAACTTAAAAAAAGTTATCGTCATACCTTTACTTATAAATGAAGTCCATGCGCC
>JASGAU010391546.1:0-11985 GCA_030220045.1 Australoheros facetus | reverse complement strand
CACACACACACACACACACACACACACACACACACACACACACACACACACACACCATAAGCAAATGTAGCAGACAATATTTTTAGCATTTTTGTATCTGTCTGAGGGAGCAATGTTCCCCTTCATTTTTAAACTTCAGTCACTGATAACCAGCTAGCCCCGAGCCTTTCTGTTTCAGACTTTCCCCGCTGCTCAGGTTGCTGTGGTGGAGTCCTAAAAATCATTCAGCTGCATCTTCAGAGAAGATCTCATCCTGTACTCCAACATGACCATCTGCAGAAGGTGATTAGTGATTATTCTACTCTGGAGATCCTCTAACCAGAGCCTGCAGCAGACAGACAACTTGTTCATGTGCCCAGAACTCACTGAGGCTGCCAGCTGCTGTCCCAGATGGTGGAGATGCAGATAGTCAGCAGACAGACTCACTGGAGAGGCAGCTGATTATCCTGCTCCATTACTTATTTGTCAAAAGGCACTTACAGTAGAAGATACACCTCCAATTCCAAAAAGTCGGTTCTCTGTGTAAAATATAAATAAAACGGAATGCACCGACTTATAAACAAACCCATATTTTATTTACAATACATCTCAAAAAGCTGGGATTGGACAGCAAAGGGCTGGAAAAGTTAGTGGTGCTAAAAAGAAAAAGCTCATTTAAAATGGACTGAGACACAGTGGAAAACTGGTCTGAGGTCAGACAAATCCAAATCTGAAATTCTTTTCAGAAAACATGGATGCTGAGTTCTCCGGACTAAAGAGCAGAGAGACCATGTGACTCGTTAACAGCAGTTCAAAGCCTGCCTCTGTGGGGGTGCATCAGTGGAACTGGCAGCTGGCACATCTGGAAAGGCTCCATCAGTGCTGAAAGGTATATCCAGGTCTCAGAGCAGCACGTGCTTCCATCCAGGTGCCGTCTTCTTCTGGGAAGGTCTTCATATTTCAGCAGGATGATGCTAAACTGCATCCCGCAGCTATTCCAGCAGCACGGCTTCGTAGTCGAAGAGCCCGGGTGCTGAACTGACCTGCAGTCCAGACCTTTGACCAGCTGAGAACATTTGGAGCATCAGGAACCAAAAACAGGACAAAGCAGACCCAGGACTGCTGAGCAGCTAGAATCTTCTATCAGACAGAACGGGACAACATTCCTCTCCCAAAGTCCAGCAGCTGCTCTCCTCAGACATTTATGGACTGTAGCTAAAGCAGAGGGAATGCTGCACAGCGGGAAACACTAGCAACTTCATTTTCAAAATAAGAGCGGGTGGATTTCCCAGTTGACAAACTATCACATTATTATTTTTGGAAAGTTTAAAATATACTTAATGGACCAAGGTCCTGTACCCTCCTAATATGATATTCTTAGGAGACTCAGGCATTATTAAAAGGGGCTCGTGTGTAGGAGTAGGCCAACTATGTTCAGTTTGTTTCATACTGCACAGCATTTGGCTGCTAACCCGCTCTTGAAGGTTAAAGCCTCACGCTTGCATCTTTTTCTAAGATCCCAACATTAAAATAATCATGCAGCAGTCACATGGCAACGACCTCTGTGTGTGCCAGAAAGTCTGAATCTAAAGGTTACACACACAGAGAAGCTGCACAACAACACTGAGGAAAAAAGAAATCTGAGATACACAATGCAAACCTGACCCTCCTGATTAGAGGGGAGCTGAAATGTGCATTGGATTCATAACATAGTTCATATTGATCCTGTCCTACCAATCAGTTGATGGATTATGGTTAGCTGCTCAACATAACCTTCTGTAACTGGCAGCGTCAGAGCTGAGCGTGCACGATGTATCCGACACGTTCAGAGGAAAGAATGCAGCCAAGCAGCTTCTACTGTAAAGCAGTTACATGTCAAATTTGTGACCATAACACAGATATATATTTATATTTCTGGCCAAAAAAATAATGATACCATGAGATGCAGTAAATGTTTCTTTTCTAGGCAGCAGCATGCACAAACCCCACAGGATACAACCTCTGAACATACCAACAACATGTCACCTGCTCTCTCCGACCAAGATGTTACAAAGCCCGGCCCCATCCGGGTGAGGATCGGTTTGAAGTGCTGACAGAATTATTTATAACTAGCTCTCTGATTATGCAACAAAACAGCCCCATGAAGCCGACACGAAGAGACAGAGAGAAGAGGCCTTTTGCATCTGGCCATACCAAGTGCCTAGGAGACCTCGGCTTATCCCTCCCATTACGTAACATCCTTTCTCCGTCAGCACGGCATGAGAGACGCTCTCAGCAAAAGTTAGGAAAATAAAATTGACAACAATCCATTAATAATCCATCAATATGGTGCGTGGTCTGTGGATGTGAGGGAGTGTGTTGGGACAGTTCAGACTCTGAACTACTATTGAAAAAGAATTTTTTTTAAATTAGATGATTCAAAAATTCTCGTCCTCTTTTCGCCTTGGTCATAACTTCATTTTAGAACTTTGGGCTAAAAGAATTTTTCATAAAGTATATTTAAATTGTGCACAATATAATGAACCTGATGGTGAAAGCACCTCAAATCAAACCATACTGCATGTGTATGAGTGTGAGTCTTATTCTCCCCACAAGTTTAAAGCCAAACGTACAAAAAGCTAAACGTACAAAACAAGTCATGCTTCCTGATTTTCTAATCAAAGTTTCATGTCTTGGATCTCCAGCAGTCAGTGACATGGACGTCTGTAAAGACTGGACTTTATATACGTTTTAATGGTTTGATAGAAGATTCCTCCGAAATGCCAAATTACGTGTCATGGTGTTGCTGTGTGGCTGAAAGAGGGTGGACTCAGAGTGCAGGACTCAGAGGAAGAATAGAACTCAAAAGTGTTTTATTGAAGGAATGTCAGGGACAATAACCACGCTATACAGGGCTGGATGGGTGCCAGATAGTGATGTTACGTCTTGTACCGAAGCCCCGAGGCCTGTACCGAGCAAAGGGGGCGTGGCCAAACGAAGCCTGTTTTGAGGCCCGTATCGTTCTTGAGAAAATCACGTGACAAAAGCTAACGGAGGCCCCGTTTTCTGAAATCACGTGACTGCTTCACTATGTGATTCGAGTTGTTGAAAAAGACGTGGGAAACAGAGGAAGCGTTCTGAGTGATCCGAGTCTGATCCACTGTTATAGCCGCATAATCAGAAGCCCCTGTACAAATTAGAGCTTCAGTTTCAGCACCCCTGCTTCTTCAGTCTTCTGTGAGTGTTTTCTCGGGCTGTGGAAGTTATACCAGAAAGAATGAATCGCCTCAGACCCAACATTTTCAGTTGTTTTTGTTCCTGAATAAAAATTAATAAAGCACCTCCACCCGAGCACTTCCTGTAACCGTTTATCCACAAACACACCATATACTGTCTCTATACTCTACTATATATAGTTTTGATGTATACGTGTGTGTGTGTGTGTGTGTGTGTGTGTGTATATATGTGTGTGTAATTTTGTATATAGCGTTTTCTATTTTATTTCATTTTATTTTACTTCATCCTTCTCTGTACTTAAGCTCCTGTAATATGCAAATGTCCCCGTTGTGGGATCATTAAAGTTTATCTTATCTTATATTTTATTGATATACCACGATCAACATAGATTTATTTAATTTGGGTTACAAGATTTTAAAAAACCTTTATTTTACCAGGTAAAATGTTCTCATTTACAAACATGACCTGGCCAAGAGGCCCCAATTGAATCAGGTCCATTTATTTATTTTTTAGGGCTTGTCATGTCTGGCAGTTTTCGCAAACAAAATGATGATCCCAGTGCGTTAATGTACCAAACATATTTGCTTTTACAAGAAGAGCTCTATAAGTTTTCGATAAGCTATTCTTGTTAATCATATTTTTATTTTATTTATTCCAATGGAGATTTTGACAAAATTGCATAATTAGGCTAAAAGATCCCCCAGTCAACATGTAACAGAACAGCAAGGATGCTATACATCAAATGTCCAGCAGATGTCAGCACTCCTAAATGAGCTGTTAAATGGGGCTTCGTGTGATCAGGCTTTTGGCAAATCAGTTGGCCGGAAAGATTCGACACATTCACGGGGCCTCATCACTAGTGCCAGAACTAAAAATAAACAAACTACTAGGCAAAGAGACCCACGGCAGGGATACAGTGACGACAACAACGCAACAAAGAACAGAGAAAAACTGAGGACTTAAATACACACACTAGGTAATCAGGGCAAGTGGAAACAGCAGGGAACAACAGGTGAAACAAATGAAACTAATAACTCAGGGGAAGCAAAACGAAACACAAAGTGCAGGGAACATAAAACTATCAAAATAAAACAGGAAGTAGCCCAACATGGTACACGCAGACTAAACACCACAGAGGACTGGCACACAGAGGGAGCAAAACAGGGACCAAGACACGGGGAAACAGACAAAGAGAAACACAGACATCGGACAACACTGGGAATAAAACTCAATACAAAAACACAGGAGCACAGGAACCTGACAAAAGGACAAAACAGACACAAGAACACAGACACAGGGGAGACAGGGACAAAGGGAACAATGAGATCAAAATGTAAACAACAAATAACAAGACAGGAACTAAGATGAACGATCAAAACCAAAACAAACTGGGAACATAACAGAACTCAGTGAGAACAGAACCTACAAGAACAAAACAAAACGCTGGGCACACGGCCCAGGACCATGACATTAAGACTGTCCACAATACAGGATAATCATGTCATCGTTACATTTACATACCTACACCAGACTCATGAGGGCGGGGCATACAAACACCAAAAAAGGAATACACTGTCCCCCAGCAAGACAACAGCCTGCCGCTTGGTCTTGATATGCCACGCAGAGGTTGAATGCGGATTGTTTGAAAAGGAAGAAAAACAGCTGAGTTTACCACAACAAAATACATCAAAAGTTAAAAAAAGCCCAGAGGAGAAGCACAAACAGTGGCTGCAGCAGACAGAATTACTAAACTTTAATTTCTAAGTTTCCTGCTGAGTCAACTCTCTGCTCGAAGCCGTGTTTGTCAGACTCTTTGTTATCATGTTGTTGCTTCTGAAACCAATCGAGGGTTTACAAATTATGTAGTGATGTGTAGCTGCTTTTGGTGTCAGGCAGGTCCTGCAAACAGCAAAAATCAATTTTGAGCCTTGTGGAGGTGAAAGTGCTCTTGTGCACTTTAGCAGAGCCACAGAAGACGTCCGACCAGAACAGCATCCACTCTGCATGGATGACTTCTTCTCACGCTTAATCTCTGGCATAAGAACAAACAAAGGGGGCCTGGTCCCGACGTTCAGCCTCAAATATGAATGCATATCTGTCTTTCGCTTCACCTACACATGACTTAATTATGACATATGCAAATGGCACATCATTTTAGCACTTCTATGTAAACCACACACAGCTGGTTCTTCAACATGACCTGATCTCCAAGCACTTCACATCTGATCATCACTGCAGGCCCTTTCAAAACCCTGTAATTTACCACAGCTGCAGGATATTTTTGACAGGCCTGCAACAGTACAAAGAGCTGGATTATCTCATCTGTGGGGATGGCCACCGACCACTCAAGTTGATAAGCACCAATTCAAGTATTTATGTAACAGTGGAGCCATCCTCTAATAATCACAAACCAGCCGGAGGTTGAGGGATCACGTTTGTGTGTTTACAATCTCTCCGATTTACTGCAGAATCTTCCAAAACGTGGGCTCATGTTAGTACGTTTCATGAAAAGATGAGTGACCTCGGGTAAAAAGTACAGATACAGCGTTCTCCAAGAAAGCACTGCAGTGGCTGCAGGAAACATTGTTCTAGAGCTGCCCTTCTTGCTGTAACCACGGTCCAAACTTTTTTAGGTAAACAGCCACTTACAGCCCTTCATCACACCTGTTCAAGCTCAGCCCTCTGAGTAGCCCTACTGTTACCCAAAATCCTGAGATATTATAAAATATAACTGCTGAGTGTTTTAATGAATAAATTAAAACCTTTACCTTTTTTTTCCAAAACCTTTTTATTTTTCTCAGAGTAACTTTTCATCAACTTTTCATCTCAGAGGTTTTAACATGCAGAAAAGGCATCTTTAGACCAGAACACCTGTGTGGAAGTCTCCATTCCTGTGCCCGACTACTTTCTGAGCTAACAAGATAACGAGCTCAGAAAGTAGACCATAGCAGGTAGATAAGGCCCTGGTCTCTAGACATGTAACAGGTCTAGAGACCAGTTACATGGGGAGAGGCAGGGTACACCCTGGACAGGTCACCAACTTGTCACAGGACTAACAACCATTCACACTCATACAGGCGCTTTAGAATCACCACTTAACCTAACCCCACTAACTGCACGCTTTGGGACTGTGGGAGGAAACTGTAGTACCCAGAAAAAACCCACCCAGACACGGGGAGAACATGCAAACTCCACACACAAAGGCCCGGGCCAAGGTGGAGTCGAACCTAAGACCTTCTAGCTGTGAGACAACAGTGCTAACCACAACGCCAGGCCATAAGTCCAAAGTCTAACAACGGCTTTGTCCATTTTATAAAGAGCAGATTTGATAGAATAACAGTGTGCTTCTTCATGAACAGCTGTCTGCCTTCATGCACACAGACTGCTGCAGCTTCATTTGTCATGTGCAGTATCCTCAAATTTTCCAGCCCGTCTCTTTCTAGTAGCAAAACCAGCAAAACCACATCTGGTGATATTGTCAGTACTTGATTTTAACTTGTTATTGTTGGCTGTTAATATTTTAAACTTTAGAGAGATGAACTCAGGCGCTAACTTCAGAGGTGCATTATTAAAAATCCTCACAAATCCTGAGAATGAAGGAAACCCTCTGAGGTCTACGTTGTTACGGGGGATGACCCTAACCCTGAGATTGTGTCAATTTATTTTTCTAACTGTTCCCCCAATTTTTGGCAGTCAGGGGACAAAAACCGTATTCTGTAAAAAAGAATTTACATATTAGTCAGCTGTTTCCATAAAACTCCTTTTTCTTCTCTCCCAAACACAACACCAGCAATCGTGGCTAGGAGGGGTCATCACAGACTTTAAAACAAAAAATGCATTGGTTAGCTTGCCAAAGTGTCAGTCAACAAGTGTATCAATAAATATTTGAATCAATAAAATCTCAATACCCAGCCAGCCTCCTCCTCAGACAGTGGATGATGAGCCTTTGGAGCATCCACAGTGGAACGTTAGACATGTTAGCTTCTTTCTACAGTAAACGCTCCCAAGGGACAGTCGAATCATGACATGATGGTGACAATCACAGACAGACAGACAGACAGACGGAGGCCAGGCCAAATCAGGAGGAGGGCCTTAACACGTGTGCGAGTGCACATGCACAGTCATGTGATTCATTTCAGCTGGTTTTGGGGGAGGCAGCTCTCCTAACAGCCATAAAAACATGTTTTAGTGTCTTTATATTTGTGGTTGGACTTCTGTATGACAGGCACTTCCCTCTCACTCCTTCGTACACCGGCTTGATTTCTTTTAGTCCTGACTCTGAACTGAGGAGTCTGCAGACACTTGACCACGCTTTGAGGTGAAAACAGTTCCTGCCTACGTTCCTCTTTTGATTTCTTTTGCATTAATAGCCTCTCTAGTCTATTTGCAGCAATAGTACTGTTTATACTAATTAGCTGTTAGATGAACACATACATCAAAAATACTACATTTTCCAGCTCCCCCTGGGGTATTTTTTGGCATTACAGCCTAGTGCAGCCCGGTACTGTGACAGGGACAGGGTCGACTACTGCCCTCAGCCAAATATTTACTTAGTGTGGCGACCACCCCCTACCGCCCACCTCCATCACTTCCCCAGCACCACGCACAAACAACCAGCTACAGCACCACTTAACTGTGCTTTCCAGACACATGTTTCCTTCAGCAGTAACAAGTGTTGCTTTAGTCATATTTGCCATGCAGTGTACTAATAGCGACACACACACACACACACACACACACACACACACACACACACACACACACACACACACACACACACACACACCTGTTTTCAGATTTATACAACACGCACTGGACACGATCTGTCTCCATAATGGATTGTATTTGCATAGAAGGACAAAAGGACTCAGCCTGCAGAGCCGGTAATTTTCACATTTTAACTCACCGTTAAGAACACTTGTAGCAGGGTTATAATAACTTTTGTGGTAGTTTAGTGATAGGCCCATGGGTCGTTTACTAATCGCAAGGTCAGCAGTTCAATCCCTGGCTCCACCAGCTCACATGTAGAGGCATCCTTGGGTGAGATATGAAGCTCCAAACTGCAGCGTGTGTGGCATTGATGCCACACACGCATTTAAGAATTCAAAGCCCCTGTGCTTTAAAAGTATGCTAAAACTTAAATGAGCTTCTGTATAATCTCTAAGGTAACTTACGCTCCTTTTAGACATGCACTCCTTTTCATTCATCTGATGACACCTGATTATAGATAATTGGGAAACTTGTTGGGAGAGACGGCATCCATCCCACTTGGGATGGAGCAGCTCTGATTTCTAGAAATCTGGCCAAATTTATTAAAAAAAAAAACCCAAAATGTGACTATCCAGGGTTGAGACCAGGAAGCAGAGATGCAGTCTTACACGCCTCTCTGCATCTTCTCTCATCCTACCATCCCCCCAAAACCCCATCCCCATGGAGACTGTCTGCTCTCAGACCAAAAATCTGCAAAAAACAATTTAAGCAGAAAAATTCACAGCTTGAATAATCAGGCCCCATCTTATCTCAAAGACCTCAAAGTACCATATCACCCCAAAAGAGCACTTTACTCTCAGACTGCTGGCTTACTTGTGGTTCCTAGGATACTTAAGAGTAGAATGGGAGGCAGAGCCTTCAAGTTGGTTGAAGGTTGGTAGTTCAATCCCAGGCTATTCCAGTCAGCATGCCAAAATATCCAAGGGCAAAATACTGAAGTGCTTGTATAAATAAGGAATGTTGCACAAATCGCTTTGAGCGCTCAAGTAAAGTGTTATGTATATTTAAAAAAAATAGTTTATTCATTATTTTAACTTTTCCAGTTGCATATAATGCCATTTTGCCCTCGTAAATCTGAGGAAATCCATATTTAAGTATTTTTTCAGGATTTGCCAGAGAAAACTGAGCTCATTATTCACACGGCTTTTTGTTTACGACTGCTAGAGGTTAATTTCATTTTAAAATGTAGATATTAGTTGTAAAACGTGCCTGCAGAAACAACTGATAAGGTCATTTTTTCAAGGAGGACAGGCTCTGTAAAATTTCACTGATCAAAAGCATCCTGGGATGGCACTGATCTTTTCTGCCATGGAAACAACACAGACTTTGAACTCTCTGTTCTACCATCTTTGAGCATTAATCAGCACAAAGCTAATCTGAAAAAATAGACTTCCACTGGCCACTGGCATTGGTAAATGTCACATTATTTGTCAAAAGGCCTATCACAGCCTTTTGTGTCTAAATTTGTGGAAACATGGTTGAAAGGTGAAGGATGGAGAAAAGGCAGCAGCCATTAACTTTGTGCCACTGTGGTGTGCGTAGATAGAGATAGGGCATGTATAGGACACTGGCCTCAGCGGAGGATGTGCTCTCCAAGAGCTTGTAGTTTCCATATGATTTTCATTAATGTAATCATGACAGCTGGTCTCTGATTAACAGGAACAATTTGTACGCATGCATCAGGACTAACACCTGCTCATCTTTGAGCTTTAAAGTTGAAGCTGTACGCAGTGCTTTCTGCACTATGTCTGCGGGTTAAATATGTTTCACTGTGTTTGGTGCTATAGTGACCCATATTATCTCATATTGTATTTGTGTATCCTTTGCATCAGTGTAGCTGGTCTGTTGAATTACCAAGTGCCAGGAGCTATGAAATAAGAGATAAATACCGAATGCATAAACTAGCAGCTCAGCACTACTTTAATTCCCCTGTGATAGTACGTGAGATAACCCAATGTGGAGCCTCAGGACCAGTTTCTGGAGTGTTGACTTTTTTGTGACATCCTCCTTAGGCTGACATAAACCTTTGTGACATATTTCTGTATGTACACTTAGAGCATTCTTTGTAGCAAGTATGAAGTACGTATTAAGAAGAATGTTTAAGGGAGAAAAGCATAAAGTCAAATGTAAATAAACTTGTTTCGACATTTCCATGGGGTATGATGATGGACGAAAACAAATGGGCTTTTTAAAAGGCCGATCACGAGTGGGTGTTCTATGAGGAGTTGCATCTCCGCACGATACCAGATGTTAGAACCCAGGAATCCATTAAGATTTTAGACTGTATGGAAGATGTTCTGTGACCCAGCCCATAAAAACATTAAATTTGGCCAATCTCCCCTTTAAGGTCATCTCCTTGGCCAGCTTTGGACCACTTCCAGTGCTTCTACATTTGGAATGCTCCCTGAAGATTCGCCCACTCATTAGTGAGATCTCAAGCTGAGCATTTCTTGAAATTGGACTGAGAAACCAAAGGACAGTGCACACTCAGGCGCTGGAAGCATAGTGCATTATGGTAGCAGAATGCACTTACATAGTACGCTGCCTCACTGTCCTTTTTTACTTTATTGGGACCTAAATGAACATCGTGTTTTATCCATTATAACTTCAAACTAGTTACCGAGACCATAAACTCATCAGGAAAGTGCTTACTGAGCTCAGCAGCTCTTTCAGTGAATCAGATCAGGAGCACACAAAGATGGATTTTCTGCTACTCTCTAGGCTGTGCACGGTGAATTTGTCCCCTGTGGTCAGAATGTCAGCACCAAGTTCTACTGTAACACTTTGAGGCACCTGAGGGAGAACATCCAGCACAAACCGGCTGCCATCACGTGCCCACTCACCTGAATACCCAGTTGTTTGTTTTTTTTGGCCACACCAAGACAATCTTCACTCACAATCAAACCTTCAGTTCATCCTTTTGCCCACAAAATGACACATGGTGACATGCACTGATCCAGAGTGGATCGCCAGTACTCTTTTGGAACTGATCAGAGCAGGACTTAAAGGAAAATTATCACAAGAGCAGTCATACTGGAAGCTGTTCAGAGGTGCACAAGGAGACGCACTTGAAGAGGAGATCTGACCAAACTGTGGTGGTTTTTGGTTTTGTGGGTAGGATCAGGGAACTTTTTAAAACATGCTTCATATAACAAGAAAATAAAATCATCCATCCATCCATCCATTTGCTTCCGCTTATCCTGTTCAGGGTCGCGGGGGGGCTGGAGCCTATCCCAGCTGTCATAGGGCGAGAGGCAGGGTACACCCTGAACAGGTCGCCAGCCTGTCACAGGGCTAACACAGAGAGACAAACAACCTTTCACACTCTCATTCACACCTATGGACAATTTAGAGTAGCCAATTAACCTAACCCCAGTAAGTAATAAAATCAAAGTACACTAAATATTTTTTCTTCTTATTTGAGTTTTCCGTGTGTTTGTTTGTCGCATCAGTTTTGTGAGTGCTCACGTCACAAATTCAGGGAGGCCGCTGCAGTTTGTTCACCAAGTTAACTTTGTGTTTGTTTTTTTCAGGCTCGACTTCACCAGCGTGAGATGACAGTGCCCGTTTCCATCATATTTAGGCTTTGCTAATGTAAAGCGGTGACGCATCATCCATGTTTATATCCAGCCTGTGAGTCAGAGTAACAGCGACACACTGTCACTGTCAAAATAACAAAGAACAGCAGCTGTTTTAATGTCATTCTTTCCGACAGCTGAGCTGAAATTACACACTCCCTTCCTTTGTTCATATTAGTGTTTAGGCCACAATGATTTTCATCCATGCAAAGTTAGGAGAGCTCTGCACGTTTCATTGGAAAACAAAGACTTGGATGGACTATACCAGTATTTGCATTAAATCCACAGAATACTGAAAAACTCATTGGGGCCAAACCAAAGAAGGCCAGCAGCTTTCAAAGACTCTTAATGGAACAAAGAGACAGAAGAAAGGACCAAAACATTAAAGAGTTTGTGTGTGTGTGTGTGTGTGTGTGTGTGTGTGTGTGTGTGTGTGTGTGTG
>JASGAU010391535.1:0-20081 GCA_030220045.1 Australoheros facetus | reverse complement strand
TTATTTATATAAAAAGTGAAGGAAAATGGTGATAGGAGATGTTTAGTTTGTGATATTACTCATAACTCTGACCCAAATTTACTGCTCTTGTATTGAAGTTTGTGTCCCAGTGGGAAGTGGCTCATATATTGGCATTAACACTACATATAACTTAGCAATTTATAGCTAACAAGCTGTATTGTTTAGGTTTTTAATCAAATTTTCAAGGAAATAAATCACTTTCTCTTGTATTTTAATGAGACTGAAGACAGGTTTCAGTCTTAGATCCAATCCAGCAGGAGAAGCATTTTAAAAAAAGTTGTTTGTCCAACCACTTCCTCTTTGTGTGCGTATTGGCACTGTATGAGCTGAGACTAAGATTTCAGGCCCAGCAAGAGTTTCCCAGCAGGCCAAAGACTCATCTGCAACCAACAGATGAAGCAGATCTGTTGTATTTTTCCCTCACCTAGCGTTAAGTCATCTCTCCTGTCTGCTTACATTAAAACACAGTGAGCAACAAAAGGGATGGGAAGATATTAAACCCATGATGACAAGTCACAGACAGAGCATGTGATTCTGGAGGAGAAGCATAAAAAGTTGCTGCAGATGGTGGAAAATGTCAGAGGATTTTTCGTTGTGGAGGGAAATTTTATTTCTGGGATAGCAAGACGTGAACCTGGATTTGAAAGTGATATGACCATGTTGCCATGCCATTGATATGTCTTAAAGAAATATAAGGTTCAACACTTCATTAGACACACCTGTTCAGCTGCTCCTTAAGACAAATATCTAATCAGCCAATCACATGGTCGCAACTCAGTGCATTTAAACAGGAATAAGACGACCTGCTGAAGAAAAGTGATCTAAGTGACTTTGAACATGTCAGGGTTGTTTGAGCCAGACAGGCTCAGAAATTGCTTATCTGCTGGGTTTTTCCCACACAGTCACATCTAGGGTTTACAGAGAATGGTCCAAAAATGATTAAATATCCAATATCCAGGGCAAAAATGCCCTGTTGAGGTCTAAGGTTAATGGACAGTCTGTTTCAAGCTGATAGGAAGGCAACAGTAACTCAAATAACTACTGGTTACTACCACGGTATGTACAAGTACATTTATAAATTATATAACAGTGGTCTTAAAGGAAATTTGAAATATTCAAATTAGTTCAAACATAACAGAAAAACACATCAATACTAAATGCAGTGTCCGTCCAAAAAGGTCACTGTGCCCCCTCAGCTGAATTCTACTGATACACCTAAACTGTGAGTTAAATAAAATCAGACGATTAACTAGCTGGCTTAGTTGGTTAAAGCGCCTGTCTAGTAAACAAGAGATCCTGGGCTTGAATCCCAGCGGTTCCTTTTCTGTGCACCAATCCAAAACTAAATTTGTTGCCGTAGTTCGCATTTCGTTATTGAAGCACGTCCTTGTTACTAGAAAACACAAAAGGGAGATGTCGGGGAACATGGCAATCTAAAGATCAGGATTACACACGCAAAGCATCATAGCTGGACTTCACAACAGAGACTTTAATTTGTATAGATACAGAATACATGTATAATCTGACCGTCAGTGAACTAAACCACTTGATGATAGCTGATTAATTGGGACAAAAAATAGCCTAAGAAGAAAATGAGAAAAAGGTCATCATAAATAAAAGCAGGTAGATTTTTTTAAAAGGGTATTGTTCTGACTTTCATGAGCTGAAATAATATGCTTTGATTTTATATTTACAGGCCACTTTGTCAATACCCTGATCAACTGCTCATCAGCCAAGCAAGTCAGTGCATTTAGATATGTAGACATTGTCAAGATGACCTGTTGAAATTCAAACCGAGCATCAGAATATGACAGAAAGGTGACTTTAAATCAACCCGGCCCCCGATAAGCGGAAGAGAATGGATGGCTGGATGAATGTGTCCTGGTTGTTGGTACCAGACAGGCTGCTCTGAGTATTTCAGAAACTGCAGATCTACTGGGATTTTCCCACACAACCATATCTATGTTTTACAGAGAATGGTCCAAAAAGAGAAAATATCCAGTGAGCGGAAGTTCTCTGGGCAAAAATGCTTTGTTTATGCCAGAGGTCTGAGAAGAACAGCTTAGATAAGAAGCTAACAGTAACCATTCATTAAAATCAAGGTATGCAGAAGAGCATCTCTGAACACACATGTTGAACCTTGAAGCAGATGGGCTACAGCAGCAGAAGACCACACTCGGCGCCACTCCTGTCAGGTAAGAACAGGAAACTGAGGTTATAATTCACATGAGCTCACCAAAATTGGACAACAGGAGATTGGGAAAACATTTCTGCTGCGACATTTCAGCTGGTAGGATCAAAATTTGATGTAAACAGCATGAAAGCATGGATCCATCCT
Organism: Australoheros facetus; assembly: GCA_030220045.1. Lineage (NCBI taxonomy): Eukaryota > Metazoa > Chordata > Actinopteri > Cichliformes > Cichlidae > Australoheros > Australoheros facetus. Next base: position 17,722 of record JASGAU010391535.1, on the reverse strand, counting down.
GCCTTTTATTAGTGGTTCAGGCTGGTGTTGGTGGTGTCATGGTAGGGTGGATATTTTCCCTGGACACTTTGGGCCCCTTAAACATCTGACCATTGTTTAAACACCGCAGCCTACCCGAGTATTGTTGCTATGTGGTGTAACGAGAGATTCGCGTCATGGCTGACAAATCTGCAGCAATTGAGTTATGCTATCATGTCAATATGGGCCTCCTTGCTGGATCTGCACAATGAAGAATTAAGGCAGTTCTAAAAGCAAAAAGGGGTCCAACCCAGTGCTAGCAAAGTGTATAAAAGTGGCTATGAGTGTATTTAAATCCTTGATTTATCCAGGTAAAAATCTCCAAAGAGCGATCTTTCCAAGGAGGCACCAAAGAGAATTTACACGTGAACAAGCAAGTGAACCCAATCAGAAGCTTTTAATACGATGCTATGACTAAAGCGCTGGCCTGGCAGAGAATGTACTCCCTAAAACCCTTCATAGCTTAACATGCATTAAAGACAAAAAAGCAACTTTCTGCTTTCTTTAAACCACAAAAAAGAACAGTGTCTTGGGGGTGTTGGGATATCGGTTAATATGCTCTTTTTGAATTAACTGACAGCAGTTCAGGTAAACTACTCATTTCAATCATTTCATAAATGTTCAAGTTAGAACAGTTAATTTTTATTTTGTTTTCTAAATGAAATCCATCACTGGCAAGCTATTACACAAAAGTCTAGATAGTTCAAATAAAGATATTTAGCTCATTTATTTTGACGTTGAAACTATGTACATTTGTTTATTTGTTTATATTGTTTGAAGGGATTGTGCGTCGCTGGTTCACGCAGGTCTGCATGCAATGCCTGTTTCAAACGACAGAGGGCGTGCGTGTCATCCAAAGGTGGAGAGGTTAGTGTGAGTGAGTGATTCAGAGAGAGGCGGAGGGGATCCGGCTGCTGCTGCCGCGCTGCCAGCTCCTGCTGAGGGAAGAGGAGGAAACATGAGCTCCAGGAAAGGTGCGTATAACTCAGCCTCTAACTTAGCCACGCTAAACCCACTCCCGGTGTCGTTTCATATAAAAGGTGGCGGAAGTTATGGGTGTACGTAGCCTATCACGGTGTGCAAAACGACGCTGCATGACCCGTGCCAGCCAGCCAGCCAGCCTTGCTGATGGTGTGTGTTTGTTCTCTCTCCCCCTCCACCCCCCCTTTCCTCCTACACCCTTCCCCGGGCTCGGTTGTGGCTGTGAATGAACGTAACCTCCGACCGTGCAGTGATGGCCATCCAGGCTAGAAAGAGGAGGCCGAAGGGAAAGAAGGATAAAGCGGGTCAGCATCGCAGGTAAGAGGGGCGGCGGCGGCGAAAGCGTGGACGTGAAGTGTTTGTTTGCCGGGGTTTGTTTACTGACAGCGGGTCCCTCTCTGTGTGACACCAGCACTGCTGCCGGTGCGTCGGCGGTACAGACCGTGGACATATGGCACGGGTTTGTGTTTGTATTCAAAGACAGGCTCTTGTGGCGTGTCCTAAGTTACCATTTACGTTAGATGTGGACGATGTGGTCCCTAAGGTATCCACCTAATTCCCAAAGCGGCTGGGTCCGGCAACCATTCACAACCAGCGCGTACTTGTACAGTTTATTTTGCATGCCTAAGCTTCCAGTACAGATGGCTTCTTGGTAGATTTTTGGACTGTGGCGACAAAGGCAGGATTGACAGCTGTCACGGCTCATCTCCGTGATATTTTTAGCGATGGCAGCACCAGACTGGTACGGAGTAAACGCCTCCTCACATCGCCTAGCCCGTGTGGGAATCTCTCACATGGTGTTATGTAACTTTTTTTTGGCTCTCCATTGTTGTGCATTGTTTTCTGGTTTTGCCAGGCACTTTTAAAGTGTAGATGCACGCGTAGTTCTGCGGTGAATTTGCCGGTGTGGATAGTAGTTTTTGCAGCCGGTTGCTGTGTGAGCAGCAGCGCAGTGGCTGCGTAAAGTGCATGCGAATTGGCGTGGAGAGAGTGGGGGGCTTTCTTCATGGCGCGATGCTATTGGAGCGACGTCACCGGCAGCCGAAGAAGGCATCAATTAGGTGATACCAACGGTGCGGGCACCCCAGGGGGCCGCGGGATGCAGGAATGTGCTGGAATTCCCAAACATCTGCACAGTCATGCTGAAACCAGATGTGCGCAAAAATAACCAGTCATAAGGGCAGATGTTCCTAAAAATAGAGAACTAACTCCACAGCTGCCTTGTAAATAGAACATGACTCATATGGTGGCCCTACAGGTGTCCTGTAATGGATGTAGGCTTAGCTTTTGGCCCTGGAAATGCTGGAAAGTATAAAGTAGCCGCTAATAGTGTGAGGGATTAAGCAAGCCAAAAAACAAAACAAAACAGTGGTTTCTCCTAGATATCTTTTTTTTTTTTAACTTTATGTTTTTAGTCAGGTTTGCAGTCCAAAACCATTTAAAAAACCCTCAGTATATTATGACGTTTGAGATACTACAACCAAATACGGGTGTGTTTGCCCAATAAACTGCTTAAGCAATGCACTGGTTATGGACCTAACAGGGCCTGCTGCTGAATTATTTGAAATGAATTTCTAAATGGACTGAAGAGACTTCACTTTAGGCATGGATATTAGAAAGAAACACATTGTATGAACAAATTATTTAAAAAAGAAATTAGCTGACCGTCTTCCATTATGACCCAGAGAATATCCCTTCAGAGCTGCTGCAGTTATGATACTTTCACCGCTTAGTTATCAGGAAACCCTGATGCTTGATTAATTGTGGTTACTTTAATGACTACAATTTGCAAAGTGGTAAGCATGCCTCAAACATGTTTTGGCACTTCTGTGCTTCAGTTTGTGGTTACATATGAGATCACGTTTTTGCACACTTACAAGAGTTAATTTTTTTCCTAAGCCTCTACTCATCCAGACATATCGATTGATAGAAGAATAAAAAGGTTGACAGAGTGAAATTACTTAGACTTATTTCCATTCTCTGTGAGAGTGAATGCATGACAGCAAGCTTTGTAATAACTGAATAGTTTTGACGATATACACTGCAGCTTGATGATGGCATAGAGCAGCATGTGACACGTACTTCATTAATCCTAAAAGTTGGGAAATTCCTTTAGTACAGCAGCCAGAAATTACACAAAACCTATAAGACTAAAAGCTTAAGTAAGAAGAATAATGCACAAAGCAAGAATGCATTAGAGGAGTTAATAGGGTAATAAACAGTGAGAATTAGATGGCAGGGATAAGCACAGGAAATAAACATGGATTAAGGTAAAAACTACGCAAAGGAAGGAGCTCAGTTAAATAAAAAAAAGTTAAATAAATTAAATAAATGAGCTAATTAAGTACAAATAAATTAAAAAACAGTAATCATAAATATTAAAATTAAAGATGAATTTAATAAAGTGGAATAAAACAAAATAAAACGAATTGACTTCCTAAATTGTTAAACATTAGCACAGCAAATATCAGCCGGTTATTAAAGTGGGTCAGTGTTTAATGTTGTGACAGTGCAGGGTTGAAATAAAATTAGGTAAGCAGTATGATCCAGGACATCTGTCAGAAGCACTTTTGTCTTTATCTCATTGTCTCTTGATCTTGAGCTCTTTCTCTCACCTGGTGTTTGAAAAAAAAAATGAGGTCCCACATCCATCCATTCATTCATACAAACATGTGTCCATCCCTGTAATGAGATGCTTATCCAGTTTAGGGTCACGGTTGCATCAGAGCAAGCCGACTTCACTCGCACATGAACAAACTCTCAAGCGCAATCACGGTGTCTCTCTCTTTGTCATATACTGTACAGTCCCATTTAACTAGTCAGTTCATCCACTTTAATCAAGATCCATTCCTGCCTCTGCCTGCATGACTGAACTGCAGACTTTCAACTTTAATTCAGGGTGTTTCATAACAATTTAGCATCAACTGTTTAAGAATTACAGCCATTTTTATACACAGGCTGCCATTTTCAGGGCTTCAAAAGTAAAAAAAAAAAGACTTTAGGAGAGGCCAAATCAACAATCTGGTGCATTGTTAAAAAGAAGGAATGCAGAATGCACTGAGCAACTCAGCAGCACCAAAAGGCCTGAAAGACCACAGACACAGATAATTTCAATGGTTAAGAAAAACAACTTCACAACATCTAACCAAGTACACAACGCTCTTGGGGAGGCAGGTGCATCACTTTAAAAGTCTACAATCATGAATGGAAATGCAGAGAGTTTACAACAAGGTGCAAACCACTGATTACGATTAAGACCAGGAAGGTCAGATTACAATTTGCCAGAAAACATCTACAAGAGCCGGCACAGTTCTGTAAACAAACAAACAAAAAATCTTTGGAAAGGTGAAATCAAGGTTAACTTGTAGCAGAATGAAACTTATTTTACTGTGATCTTCTGTGGGCCAGTTTGAGTTACTTGTTGCCTTTCATTTTTTTGTTTGGGCAGTCATGCTTGCTAGCCAACTAGATGCAGCATTTATTGCAGGAGAAGAACCATTGTGTTTCTTAGCCTTGCTATATCCAGACTGAAATTATTTTTTAAATTTATTGCATTTTATATAATCGTTCGTGGTGCCCAGAGGATGAATTCAACCGACCTTGGTGACCTTAGAGCTGAAACTTGACTGAAGTAATAGAATCATTGTTAGTCTTCTTAAAGAAATGAATGTCAGGCTTAAACATATTTATGACCGGCAAAACTAATGACGTCAATATTAGCTTCAGCTGTACGCTGGGGTTTGTGCAATGCTCGCTTGCTAACAGTGTCAACTAGGTGAACTAGGTCAGCATTCCCAATACATGTCAACTTATTTGTACTGGCATTATGATCATATTAACATGTTATGTTACTTCCACTGTAAGGCTACACTTAGATAGTATCCTCAATGAATTGACATTAATGGCATGAAACTATATGTAGATTTTATTTAGGTGCGGTTTATATGTTGTGAGTTCTGTCTTATATACTTAATCTGCTTACCAAAACAAGTGTGTAGTTAGTTAACGTTACAGCTGCACTTAGGAGGGGCGCATTATTCATTATTGTCTTTTAATAGATGACGACCATCTTGCTGTTTGTCATACACAGTTTCTTTCACGGTTGATCAGATACTGACAGGAGGAATGTTGCAATTCAGCGGTACAGTTGAGACTTTTCTCTTTTCATTGACTCAGGAACAAACATGTGTATTTGTTTCACAGGGAACCATAATTTGTGAGAAACCACATGCTCAGTGTAGCTTTGATGCTTAAAGATCGTCAGCACAAGAATGGGCTCAGTCACATGTTTGAATGAATTGCTCGGCACGGCATATTTGTGGAGCAGAGATGTATCGGCCTTGCAGCTACAACTCTGGTCTTCAAAGCCTTCTTCCGAGCTTTTATCACTTCTGTTCAATGTGCTGACCACACATCATGTACCAGGTCGGGCCAATGGGAGCACAGCGCTGTTATTTATTGGATTTATCCAGTAACGCAACACAGTATTGACTACATGCTTGTGTGTTTGTTTGTGTGTGCCTGTGTGTCTAGATGAGAATGTGCAACATCTGTAGGTGGATATACTTTCATATTGGTTGCAGCCTAAAGAAAAGTTCACACTAAGTTCACCTTACTTTTTATTGTCCGTATTTTGCTTTTGTGGCCCTTTGAGTTGCAGGTTTTGCTTTTCTTTTGGTCTGTGTTGTTGATTGGACTGCTGGTTCTCTTTGTGAGTCAGTCTGTGTGTGAGGAACGGAGAGAGATACTGGAGTTTGGGTGTTGAAAGTTTGCTTGTATTGACTTTTTTTCACTAAACTTACTCACCCAGGACCAAATCAGAGAACAAAGACACAGGCATTTGTGTATAGTTCACCAGGTTGTGGAGTAGTATTGATTTAAAAAAAGAAAAAGAAAAAAAAAAGCGTGCCTTTCCTGTAGCAAGTCTTATAGCAGATTTGTTAATCTCACTGCTGATCAATTTGCCAAGCGTTTTTCTCAGTTTACTGTATAATTGTTTTAGCACTAAAAAGACATAATTCTTATTTCTTATACTGGGCTTAGTGTCTCCGTTTATCCTCTGTTTAAAACAAGCTCTTTTAGCTCCTCTGTCTTTACACCTACGTCCTTGTGATTGACTGCCACTCACAAGCAAACGATTTGAACAGCAGGTTCTGTCTTTATTAGTTGGCCATGTACCACAGACCTTTAAGGTGGCAGTAGTTAAACCATTACTTAAAAAGCCATCACTTGACCCAGCTGTCTCAGCTAATTATAGGCCAGTCTCCAACCTTCCATCTCAAAAATTCTTGAAAGAGTAGTTGTAAAACAGCTGATTGATCATCTGCAGAGGAACAGTTTATTGGAAGAGTTTCAGTCAGGTTTCAGAATCCATCACAGTACAGAAACCGCATTAGTGAAAGTTACAAATGCTCTTTGCATGGCCTCTGACAGTGGACTCATCTCTGTGCTTGTCCTGTTGGACCTCATGTTATGGTCAACAGCTTTTGATACTGTTGACCATAACATTTTATTACAGAGATTAGAGCATGCTATAGGTATTAAAGGTACTGCAGTGCAGTGGTTTGAATCATATTTATCTAAGACTCCAATTTGTTCATGTAAATGGGGAGGCTTCTTTACACACTAAGGTTAATTATGGAGTTCCACAGGGTTCTGTGTTAGGACCAATTCTATTAACACTATAAATGCTTCCCTTAGGCTGTATTATTAGAAAGTATTGGATACATTTTCATTGTTATACAGATGATACTCAGCTTTATCTATCCATGAAGCCAGATGACGCATATCAATTAGTTAAACTTCAGGAATGTCTTAAAGACATAAAGGCCTGGATGACCTCTAATTTCCTGCTTCTAAATTCAGATAAAACTGAGGTTCTTGTGCACGGCCCCACAAATCTTAGAAACATGGTGTCAAACCAGATACTTACTTAGGATGGCATTACTTTGGCCTCCAGTAACACTGAGAAATCTTGGAGTCATTTTTGACCAGGATTTGTCCTTCAATGCACATATTAAACAAGTAAGACTATTTTTTTTGCGTTTGTGCTGCATATTTAAAATTAGAACTATCCGGTCTCAGAGTGATGCTGAAAAGCTAATTCATGCATTTATTTCTTCTAGGCTTGACTATTGTAATTCATTATTATCAGGCTGTCCTAAAGGCTCCCTGAAAAGCCTTCAGCATGCGTGTGGATAAAAAGTATTGCAGTATTAAACCCATGTAGGCCCCAGTTTTTCAACAACAGCAGCGCTAAAGATGATGCTGTCACAGTTTTCATGGAGCTGGAGTCTGTTACACACACACACACACACACAATGCAAAGAGGTGGAGCCATTACCGGTGAGCTCAGGTGGAGTGAAATAAAGTTTTTGTAGCCTCCAAAACAGCAGAGTTTGTTCCTGTAATCGTCATTAAAACCTTTACTGGGAAACAGCTGAAGGGGTCCCTAATCAAATCACCTCATCAGTAAGTGCAAACAAACTCTGCTGTTTGTTTTACGTAGCGAAAATCTACACTAAAGATGCAGAAGTTAAAATAAAATATGCAGATGAACTGTTAACTTCAGCAGCCATCCTGCTTTATATGGCAGCGATACCTGCAGTAAACAGGGGTCTAAAGGGGGGCATGGGATGTACTAGATCATATTTATTTCAAGGCTTTAGAAACTTTATTTTGCAGATTTAGAGTCATAAATAATATAAACAAAATATTAAGATTTAAAAGAAAAGAAAAAATATACATGAGCCAGTAAAACTCTGAGCTGCTGACCTGGGGCTGTTGGCTTGGACACTGAAATATTATTAACATTAGTTGTTATCCTTAGGTTTTAACATCTACACCATCAGGACATCTGTTTATTTTCCAGCAGGAAACGTGGCATCAAAGAACAGGATGCCACGTTCTGAGAATGTTTTTTCTTTGATTTATGCTCCTTTAAAAGCTCACAGACACACATGCTGACTCATTCACTAGTACACTTTAGCGTGCAGGAACATACACACATGCACAAAAACAGATGCACATGAACACACATCAAATTTACCTCATCCAGGAGATACAACACTGTCAGAACTTTTTTTTTCCCGCTTCCTCTTAATGTAAGAAAGCTTTCCAGATGTTAATTAATTAATTAAACTATTAAAAAAAAAAATGCAAATTCTAAAATAGAAACTGATGAGCAGTTCATTTTAAAAGATCTGTTTTTTCTCTTTTGAATATGTATTATTGCTCATTGATAAGACAGAAGTATTTCTTAACCTATTACTCGATTAATCGATGGAATAATCGATAGAATATCTCCTACTTGGGATAACCATATTAAGGATATCCCCCTTTTTTTTGACATGATCAAGGTCCAAGAGTAGAAAAACTGTCAGAGGGTAAACTTTTAAAGCAGCCTGAGCTTTTGGCTCACAGGCATTGCATGTACATTGACATGAAGCACATGACAGAAACAAGGAAAAGGATAATAAGTTGCCCTTAAAGATGGATTGTTTCAGCTTTTCATATTAGAGGATGACAGGTCCTTGCATGTTTCAGTGGCTGGGGCTCAGACTGAATAACCTCTTTCATTAAATGGAACTGGATTAGCATACCAAGACTTACTGGGGTTTTGACTGTGAAAAGCGACTCCAGTATAATAGCATTCGTTAGTCATAACTTTTTTTCTTTTTCTCTTTTTTCCTCCCCAGACCGGTGCTAGGGAATCTAAATGCTAATATTCTTCTTGGGATGTATATCTGCCACCTTGCAGTGCCTTTCGTAGCACAACAGGCCCTTCTACATGAAATGAGCAGACGCTTATATGACTTATGTGCCCACACACTGCTTTGTAAACTGCAATGATTTTCAGATGCTTCACTCAGACTTTAGACTTTGGAAAAAAAAAAAGAATAGCTGGACATCTGGAAGCCTGTTCAGGGTGAGACAGGGTTTATACTCTGGTGTAAGGACAGAAGATGAATTGGACTTTTATTATATTATAAATGTTATTTTAAAAAGCAATTGGAGCAAGTGCAGTATATAATACATAGCACTGAAAGGTTGAATTTTGGTGTATGGAGGTATAACATAGAGGTATGCAAAAATAACTGTTACTTACAATACCAAATAAACATATATTCACATTAATTTCTCTTTCAAATGTGTTTTTTTTTTCATTATTAGCAACAGTGAAGGGAGATGATAGGAAATTAAGGTTTGTAATTTATGTTCTGTGTCGTTTACCACTAACCTATAAGTGCACAACCTGATTCTTGAACTGTATTGAAGTCCATCAGCATCAGAGTGCTGTTCTTCAGGTTTTCTTGGATATTTGCCGTACTAGTGAATCTCATACAAATTAAAGTATCATGTCTGGTTTGTCATTTAATGCAAAAATTAAACTTTCATATCATCTGTATTCATTACACATAAAATTAAATATTTCAAGTGTTTTATTTTTTGATGATTATACCTCATGGAAATCAGAAATCTAATACCTCAATTTAAAAGAGTGTTTCCTAAGATCAATCAAAAATGGATTTACAATACAACTTCTGAAATGTATGTTCAGTTACACTTAGTTGGCACTCCTTTACCACAATTTACTGCATTATTGTGTTTTGGAGGCGATCAGCTTGTGGCACTGCTGAGGTGTTATTGAAGCCTTTAACTTGTGTGTATTTTTGGGTTGGATATTTCTCATCTTCTTCTTGACAATACACCACAGATTCTCTGTGGGGTTCAGATCAAGCATGTTGGTTGGCAAATCAAGAATTAATAACATGGTCAGAAAACCTTTTGGGAGTAGTTTTGGCACTTTGCAGGTGCTAAGTCCTGCGGGAAAAGGAAATCAGCATCTCTGTAAAGCTTGTCGGCAGATGGAAGTGTGAAGTGCTGTCAAATCTCCTGGTAGATGACTATGTTGACAGTGGACCTTCCACTACCACCACTAACAAAAGATAACATAGCACCCCAAATCATCACAAACTGCATAAACCTCATGCTGGACTTTAAATGCCTTGGATTCTGTGCCTCTCCACTCTTCCTTCAGACTGCAGAGCTTTGATTTCCAAATAAAATGCAAAATTTACTTTCATCTGAAAAGAGGACTTTGAACCACTGTGGAACAGATTACACTTTGCATTGGGTTCATGTTTCACTTTTCAGAATCAGAAGCTACACTATACTGCCCAAAGTATTCACTCACCTATCCAAATCATTGAATCCAGGCGTTCCAATCACTTCCATGGCCACAGGTGTACAAAACCAAGCACCTAGGCATGCAGACTGCTTCTACAAACATTTGTGAAAGAATGAGTCGCTCTCAGGAGGTCAATGAATTCGAGCGTGGTACCGTGATAGGATGTCACCTGCGCAACAAATGCAGTTGTGCCATTTCCTCTCTAATAAATACTCTACAGTCAACTTTTAGTGGTATTATAACAAGTGGAAGTGATATGGAACGACAGCAACTCAGCCAGGAAGTGATAGGTCGCATAAAATGAGTCATTCACTACAGACCTCCAAACTTCATGTTGCCTTAACATTAGCTCAGGAACAGTGCGTAGAGAGCTTCATGGAATGGGTTGCCATGGCTGAGCAGCTGCATCCAAGCCTGGTGGTTGCCAGGAGAACGGTTCTTGTCTGACTGCACTGTGCCAAGTGTTAAGTTTGGTGGAGGGGGGATTATGGTGTGGGGTTGTTTTTCAGGAGTTGGGCTCGGCCCCTTAGTTCCAGTGAAAGAACTCTTAATGCTTCTGCATACCAAGACATTTTGGACAATTTCATGCTCCCAACTTTGTGGCAAAAGTTTGGGGATGCCCCCATCCTGTTCCAACATGACTGCACACCAGTGCACAAAAGCAAGGTCCGTGGATGAGGGAGTTTGGTGTGGAAGAACTTGACTGGCCTGCACAGAGTCCTGACCTCAACCCGATGGAACACCTTTGGGATGAACTAGAGTGGAGACTGTGATCCAGGCCTACTCATCCAACATCAGTGTCTGACCTCACAAATGTACTTCTTGAAGAATGGTCAAAAATTCCCATAAACACTCCTAAACCTTGTGGAAAGCCTTCCCAGAAGAGTTGAAGCTGTTATAGCTGCAACGGGTGGGCCGACATCATATTAGACCCTGTGGATTAAAAGTGGGATGCCACTCAAGTTCTTATGAGTGTGAAGGCAGATGACCTTTGGCAATATAGTGTATGCTCATTCTTTATACTGTCTGTGGGTAAATGTCAGCTTATTTACCAGCAGGACAATAGAAGTCAGCAAGTTTGATAACGCAGAAGTTCAGATGATATTATTTTGGTGCGTAGTCAGTATAGTCTTTTAATGCATAGTGTCCAAAGCTTAGAGGTTCAAAAATAAATTCAGCCACAAAACATCAAATTTAATAATTATTTGAAATGTCTTTGCAGTGAGTGCCTGTTTGAAGTCAGATATCAGCAGATCATTTGTATCTTCCCACAATGTTAAAATATCATTAAAAATATTGCTTAAAGACAGTCTTTGGCTGTGATATTGTAATATTTGTTATTTGTTTGGTCATATTTAAAATCAGTTTGTTGATGTAAGAGAAAATATTTACTGATTCTAAGTAATAAGCAAAAGGCCTGGAGTGGACTGACTCCCAGTTAATAAATTGAATTGATTTTCTGGGGATGGCAGGAGACCATCTGTCTGTAGATGAACCCCAGTGGCTTTGTGGTTTAGAGTTGGCCAAATATTCTAATTTAAGAAGCAGTTGTGGGTTCATGACTTGTATGTAATGTGTTGTATAGATATGAGAAAGCACAATCTTCTGGCAAACAGATTTGTGCAGCTCAGCCAGTAATTCTTCATCAATACTCTGGCCTGCCTGGACGGTGCTGATGGCAGGAGCTGAGTGCTGAGCATGTGAGCTGCATGTAGACCGAGGGAGAGAAAGAAATGGGGAGAAGCATGCAGAAAGCTAGAGAGGTGGAGCAAAAGATAATGTGAGAGCAGGAGGGAGGTGGACTGAGTGGGTGAAAAGGAGAGTTTGCTGTATGTGAGCATGTGTCTGGCTCACCAGTAGCAGCAAAAAATACCCAGGATGGAGAGAGTGAATGAGGGAGGTGAGAGTGGGAATTGGAGGATGCCACAGGGTAGCTGCAGGCAGGAAATGAGGATTTTAGCAAGAACTGCTGTGTTGGCCACATGGGAGAAAGCACACAGGTCAATATAAACACCGACTGGAAGCCCAAAATGCTCATTTGGCCCCAATTAATATTATATTTATGTATTATTTTTGCTGTTTATCCAGAGTCTGTGTTGTATTAGCTACTTTCAGCTCCTCCTTTAATCACAAGGGCACCATAGCAGGTAGCTACGCATATTTAGTTTTGCAGATTTTTTGTGTGTTTTTTGTTCTTGTTGTTTTTTGGGGGTTTTTTTTAAGCAGAATTAATCCCCTCTATCTATCAAGGCCCATCTTGATATACAGTACTATGCAAAAGCCTTGAGTCACCCCCTCATTTCTTTGTTTTTCTAGGAAAATAGGAAATAGGTGCAGTAATTTGTTGAAACGTGCAAACATACATGGAAATACAGACTATCAGGCAAAAACAGAGTTTGTACAGTTCTAACAAGCTTGAAAGTCAATGTTTCGTATGACCACCTTTGTTCTTCAACACAGCCTGGACTCAGCTTTTTAGTCATTTCTTTAAGTAGTCTTCAGGAATAGTTCTCCAGGCTTCTTGAAGGACATTCAAAGCTAAGATGATCCCACACTGCTTCAATAATGTTGAGGTCTGGGCTCTGGGGAGGCCAATCCATGACTGATAGTGTTTCATTGTGTTTTTTCTTTCCAGGTATGCTTTTACTGCATTGGCAGTGTGGGATCATTGTCGTGCTGAAAAATGAAGCCTTTGCCATTCAGACACTTTCTAGATGGTTCATAATTCCATCAATTTTGACAAGATCCCCAACATCACTGGCTGAAATGCAGCCCCGAACCATAACAGCGCCTCCACCGTGTTTCACAAATGGCTGTAAATACTCACCGTTGTACCTCTCTCCTGACCTCCTCTGTACTTATTGACAATGATTTGAACCAAAAATTTCAAATTTGGATTCATCACTTCATAAGACCCATTACCTCTGAGTGCTCAGTCCAGTTCTTGTGTAATTTGGTACATCTCCGCCTTTTCTCTCTGTGTCTCTTTCATAAGAATGGCTTCTTGACAGCCACCCTTACACTGAGACCATTTCTGATGAAGTGTCGGAGAACATTAGATGGATCTTTCAGGTCCCTTGTCAGGTCTTTGGTGGATTTTTTTTCTACTATTTTTTTAAGGCCATGGCTTTCAGATACTATTTATCTAGGCCTGACACTTCTTCCTTTGTCCCCCACTTGTTCAGTTTCCTCAAAATTTTAAGGACACACTGCACATCATGCTGAAACATGCCAAGTTTTCAGCTAATGGCTCATTGGGAATCACCTTGTCTGTGCAAAAATACTTTTTTTGCCTGTAAAACTGTTACCTCAGGTATTTTTCATAGATTCAGCTAAAGAAATGGGAATAAATTTTGTGCTTTTGCAACAGGCTGCAAGTAACAAAGTGCCTAAAAATAGAATTTAAAATTGGCATTTGTCAAATGTTTTGTTTTTTTGTTGTCCCAAATCTGAATATAACTCAAAATATATGGACTCATGCTGTCTAAGAGACTTGCCATGCCCCTCTCAGATCATTCATTGTTACATACTGAATTGTAATATGATATTGGCTCTCTCCTCTGTGGTGTGTGAGTGGGAACCATTTTCTCCCCAGTGGCCAAAGTGCTTGTGTTATTGCTGGCTGGCTGACAGAGTAATTGAATGTAGAAGTAGGCCTCCTGAAGTAGGCGTTGGAACTTCTGAAAAGGAGCTCCCTGTTTAAACTCACCTTTTCAACAGCTACTATTCAGCAGAGTGTGCTGGGTTTGTTGCCTCTGATCTCGGCACTGGTTAAAGTTAAGGTTTTTTTGCTTTGTTAACTTGTAACAGCAGGGCAATACTTGTGAGGCCTACCACTGCTCTAATCGGTTATAATTATATGAACTGCATCTCATCTAGTGGTTTGCTTAAGGGGGAATAAAGAATGAATTTTGTTTCTCTGGCTGGTGGGAGTTTGAGCTCTATAAAGAGTCTCCTCCTTCTTTCCCAGGACATTAACCAGGAAAGCACAAGATCCGAGCAAATCTACCGAGTTGATGAGGCTGAATAAGGAGACAAGAACAAGAGCGAATTAAAAGGAGGGATTTAGTGTGTGTGGTCCAAATAGGATTTGCTCTGAGGCAAGGATTTGTTCCTCTCATGTAACGCTTGCAAAGTGTCGTCCGGTGCTGCAGCTGCTGGCCAGTGGGTCATCACGGAAAGACTGGAGACATTAATAGTGTATGTAATTCTGTGAGGGCAGGAGCTTATCACAGTTGGGGAAGTTGGAAGCAGCATAGAGTCGCTCTTCACTGCCACCTTCTGGCTAACTGGAAAGAAGGAACTGCTTCTCGTGAATGCTCACTTTTCAAATTATTTCTGCATTTTCTGCCTTTGAAAGTTCTTTTTATTATTATTTTTTTCAAAACTTCTTTGTTTGTATTTTAAAGTGGCATTTTTCAATGTAAACTCTCTCACAAATACACCCTTCATTATGATGAAAAGTGAGACTTGTGAGGACAGAACCTGGTCTGGGTAACAGCTTTATTTCCCCCTTTTCAAATAGTGTAAAATGTGCAGCCTTTTGGGTGTTTCTCATCCTAAAAGCATTATAAAGCTTAATTAAAATGCAAGGCCAGCACACTGTGTGCTCTACAGTCCCTCAAAGCATGGCTGAATTCTCAGAGCTGTATTATGGGCTTGAAAGTGTATCATAAATTTATCTTAATGACCTTGTGTAGCTTTTTATTCTCTCATATTGGTAACAATTTAGGAACTGTAAATAAAACAAAATTTTTAAAACCTGCACAGGAGATAAAAGCATAAAATAAACCTTGCTTTTAGTTTGCATACAGCCAGACACCAGCAATCTTAGATTAGACATGTGGCCTGGAAATCAAAACCCAGGGCAAAAAAACCCCAAGTGCATGTGTAAATCACTCTCTACTGCTAGCTTAATTACAGAAGGTATGAGGTTTCAGCAACTTCGATGAGCATGTAAACATTTTTGTCAGCCTTTTTTATAATAACTCTGGACTTTATTTGTTAGATGGATTGTTTAAAGACATCTTAGAGACAAAAAATCAAACTGTAGAAAAGAAGGGGGGGGGGGGCTAAATTGCAGTGTATTTTGGCAAGTACAATATCCCCAGTAGAAATTACAACCTAGAATTTCTCTGTCTCTCACTACTTTTGCTATCTTGTGTCTGTTTTGCTTGTTACACCCTGTGTCACTACATTGGCTAATGCTGTAGCTCACTTAATGTCCCGTTTTATAAAGAATAATCCGGCTCCTCCTATGGCTTCTTAGTTCTTGGTTGATAGCTTTTGAACAACACAAACCACACGCTGATTTAAAGTAATTGCCCCCTTGTAAAAATAGGAAAAGTCCAACCCAAAGCCTCATGGAAACTGTGATACGGCTTCAGTTAAAGGAAACTGCAGAAAGTCTATGATGATGATGAGATACCAAGATGCTGCTCTCATTGACAGTGCGGTTGAGAGCACAACACGTTTAAAATGTTTTTCTATTCTCTCACCAAAAATGACAGATAATAAAATGAATGTGCGTACAGCAGAGCAGAATCAGTACTCATTTCTGTGCTACTGAATTGCTTGTGTCTAGTGCACTTGCTGTTTGTGTTTGCAGTCTCGCCACAAGGTTATTTGTTTGTCCCAGTATCTCTTCAGCACACTAACCCACATCTCTGGAGAAATGTGTATGTACTCATGTGTATCTGTGTGTCCTTCACAGTCTGTGCATCAGCTTGGTTCCATCAAGGCTTCTGCTGCTATTGTAAACATGGTAATTGGCCATACTGAGCAATCTGGTGTCCTAATTTAGCATTTAGTGTGTCACTAAAAACTATCATAAGCATCTTGAGTATACAGTTTAGTATACAGTTTGTCCTAAATACACTGATTGAGTGCAACTTGTGTGGACTAAATGGTTGCCCAGAGCTTGAGGGTGTTGTGCACTCACGTGTCAGAGGTTGCCTGATAGGAGGCAACCTTTCTGCAAACATGTTGCCATAACAATGAATGAGTCTTTGTCACTGAGCACAACTCAAGGGGATGCCACTCAGCTGGCTGCCAGCTGGTTGTATTCTAGTTGCATTCCTGTAAAAAGGAAGGTTGTTGAGGGTAAATGTAATAGTTATTTCTATCTATGTAGACAGCAAGAGACATGTGATTTTTAACAATTTATCACAGTTAATTACTGTATTATAAACAGATTGCATATAATTGCCAACTTGACAGACTCCATCTTATGGCAACATTTATGGCAGGTTTTAGTGACAGCGTTGGAATGTTTGACAATCTCATTTGCAGCCAAAAAAAACAACTAAAGTGCAGTAACTTCATATCACTGGATAAAAACAGATGTTGAAATAGTTTAACTTTGAGGACTTTGTTTAACTTTGAGGACATCATTTGCAGTTGAAAAAAGTTGATAAATTGCGGTAGATGTTGCAG
This sequence comes from Australoheros facetus, assembly GCA_030220045.1. Taxonomy (NCBI): domain Eukaryota; kingdom Metazoa; phylum Chordata; class Actinopteri; order Cichliformes; family Cichlidae; genus Australoheros; species Australoheros facetus. Next base: position 1,098 of record JASGAU010391535.1, on the reverse strand, counting down.
TACTCCTTAATCACAATAATCATAAATAAATAAACGTGAATTATAACATTCACTGTGTTGACATGATGCTTACTGGTGACAGCATATCCTCTGTCTAGTGCAGGGTTATTATCACAATACTGTGCAGCTAGAAACGCAGGATTAATTGTACACCGTGTGCTTGAGGCCAAGTCGATTTCTTCCGCTCCCCTTGCTTTTTAACCGTACATATTCCTTATCCTTGCTTGGCTACCCAAAGTCCATCCATCCATCCATTTGCTTCCGCTTATCCTGTTCAGGGTTGCGGGGGGGGGGGAGCCTATCCCAGCTATCATAGGGCGAGAGGCAGGGTACACCCTGAACAGGTCGCCAGCCTGTCACAGGGCTAACACAGAGAGACAAACAACCTTTCACACTCTCAATTAACCTAACCGCAGTAAGTGCATGTCTTTGGATCGTGGGAGGAAACCGGAGTACCTGGAGGAAACGGGGAGAACATGCAAACTCCACACAGAGAGAGGGAGAGGCATCGAACCCAGGCCTTCCAGATGGTATTCTAACTGTGAGGCAGCAGTGCTAACCACTGCGCCACCGTGCTGCCCGCCTCCCAACGTGTTGCTTTTTATTTCTCCCTCATGCCCTGTATCCCATTATGAGTTCCTGCTATGGGGTGAAAAATGTATTGTGGGCAGGTTTGCAAATCAATATTGCAACTCTCATTCTGTCCAATAGAGGGTATCCATGTTTGAGTTTTTAGTCTTTAGTAAATGGATCCATTGTAGGCACTCCTACCCCCTCCTCCTTTTTTTCACACCAGAAATCACCGAATGGGTTCTCATTAGCATTTATCTTGTGCTTACCTGAGCACTTTTTATTTTATAATATATTATAAGCATTTAGGTTGCTATATGATTTTTTTTTCCTCAGTCAAATGTGGCTCATACACAGTTTGTTTCAAGCATGAGGAATGTGTGATTCAAGATTCAATAAAACCACGATAAAAATTCTGTGGTTTTTAAAGGAGCCCCTCAAATTTACCATTTAGTTCATTTCTTCATCCGCAGCAGCAGCAGCGCACTGATCACACAAGCATCTTTGTTTCAGTAAGTGTTGTCTTTG
>JASGAU010391533.1:0-14334 GCA_030220045.1 Australoheros facetus | reverse complement strand
GAAAATTGAAATATTCCAAAAAATGGCACTACAGCATCTAAAAATGTAAAGATATGGCCTGGCGGACCTGTTCTATTGTAGGTCATAAAGGGTTAAAGACCGCGTGTGAAAGGGGGAGGGTGTATTGGTAAATCATGCTGGAGCATCTTCAAACTGGAGCATCTTCAGAATACTTGGCTGCACGAGGACCTGCTCCTCGTAAGCCATGGCAGACAGCAAATTACGTGGTTTGTCTTTTCTCTGCATCTGCTGGACTGTCCACCAGGGCACAAGGTTCAGCTGACTCTGGTTGATGGTAGCAAAGAAGAGTCATAGCAGAGGCAAAGACTGATAATTGGGAGAGGGTGAAAGAACAACTAGGGAAGTTAGTGTTGGATATTTTTATCACTCTGATGTTGGTATTTTACTGTCATTATTCTATATCATTTATTAGTACCTATATTAATCACACACAGTAGATTAATGGTCACATTATATATTGTTTGTCACCTATGTTGACACACACAGACTGGAACACTACTTGCTTTAGGTGAGTGGAAAGGACTGAGGCATGCTCGGCTCAGGGCCTCATTTTCTTTCTCTCAGTAAAACCGCACTCATTCATATTTAGAGTCTCACCTTTATACACTGTGCACTTTTGACACTATATTACCAACTCAAGGTCAAGTTGTTGGGAGCTGTGTATCCCGAAGTGGGGGTTGAAGTCCCACCTGAGCTAATGTACTAATGTAAGCGAGTAAATTTGTATACTAAGGTAAGACCGCCCTAAAAGTGTTTCTAGTAATAAGAAATTATGGACAGCTGGGCGGAGGAGTGTTTCTGTGGGAAGTATTTTCACATGGGAAAATTGTTTGTTTTGACAGCCCCAGAGAACTGTGTCATGGATCGAACTAGTATGGTTCATAGTGGATTGGAAGCACCATTCTATGCCCACTGGCTCTGATAACTGATGGGGGAGGTGTGAGTTTGGGGGATAAAAGGCAGTGGTAATGTTGGGAGGGAGCACTTTCCTTGCTCACTCTCTATCTCCTTTGCTATGGCTGTGAGGCACTCACTCCCGGGAGGGCTATTTGCTTTATTGTACTCTGTTTAACTCTGGATTTCTACTTCTTCTTTCACCCCATTTTACTCACTTTTTCACTCACTTCTTTCTTCCACTGTTTTGTACTTTACTTCTCACTTTAATCTTTAACTTCACTCACTTATGGTCCTGTCCTTGCCTTCTACTCCTCCTGTTCCTGCGTCTTTCTCTGTCTCTGTGTGTGTATACCTTAGTCTTAACTATGTTCCTGTCTGTGTTTTGTGTAACTAAGATGTCTAATAAACAGCCTGCACCGGAACCTGTTCATCCCAGTGATTTATTGGAAACACTGGATTTAATTGGTTTTGAATTTTCGGCCAAAAGGAACACGGAGACCCTTAAAAATGTTACCAACATTAGAGATACTTGCATATGTGAAATATGCTTGTACTGGACTAATGCGACCAATAGAAAGTTGACGCTGTTGCAGCAACTCGTTAGTCCTAATGATTTTAGACAAACAGCTTAAATGTCAGTTATACTTGATATATATATAATAGTATAATGATCTTTCAGCTTTTGCTGCATGTTCATTTTCTATTATCTGTATAGTGTAGTCTATTTGACTACCACAACAGTCAATAACCACAATAGTCCTTGAAAAATTAAGATTTACCTCAGAGCTTTCTTGCGTTTTTTCTCCTCAGCTTTCTCTTTCTGTGCTAAAGTCAAAGATTCAGCCTCTGCCAAATTGTCAACAGCAATGGCCAGGAAGACATTCAGGAGAATGACTGAATGACAGCAAAGTCAATGATTATAACATGATTAGAATGGCTGTTCAGTGTTGCTTAAAAATATGCACAGTCTTTCACTCTCCAAACAAGGATACGATTTCCACAGACAAAGAGAATGATGAAATAGATGCTGACGAGGATGCCAGGCATGTTGGGGCCTCCATAAGCCATGATGCCATCATACATAACAGCATTCCAGTCCTCTCCTGTCAGAATCTGAAACATTAATAATTTAATCATAATTATCAATATATTTTTATATGTTAAAAGTAGTTTAAGAAATTATCAGAAAAGTTGAAATGTTTTATAATAATGTCAATCCCAGCATATTTCTTTTTAACAATTTTAGATTAACAGACTCATGTTAGTTTATACAAATAGAGTACCGTTTAATGTGGTTTTGAACTCCTATGCAATGGGCAGAATCTAAATGTATTACTCTGCAGAGAATGTAGATGTAGGTGTAGTGTAAAAATTGGAAAAATTGAAGAATTGTTGCAACACAGAAAGATTGATTTTACAAGGAATACAATAGTGGTTTCTTATCTTTTGCTCACAATTCCTAATAGCCTAGGAGGATTTTCACTTTTCTGGGCCAGAGGTCAAAGAATCTGATTTCCCATGAGTACTGTTTTTATAAGATGAGATAATAAGATAAGATGATACTCATTGTCATTGTGCGCACAAGGCACACAACGAAATGATGGTTCCAGATCACTCGTCCAGAGACGAGCATCTGCGGTCATGCAGCCAGAGACCGGCGCTACCGTTAGGCAATGTGGTTTAAGTGTCTTGCCCAAGGACACAACGCAGCGCATGGACAGGGGCTCAAACCTGCAACCTTCTGGCTGCAAGGCAAGCGCCTACCCACTGCGCCACTGCCACATTTATGTGCTAGGGAAAAGTCAATAAGAACTACTGTACTGTATGTTTACTTTCAGAACAATGCCAGAAAACACTCCTATACTGTAGTACCTGGAAAACAGTGATTAGGGCCTGGGGGAAGCTGTCAAAAGTGCTTCGAGGTTTGGGCTGACTTGGGAAGTTGAACTTCCCGCCAAAAACCTGCATACCAAGCAGGGAGAAGATGACAATGAAAAGAAAAAGTAGCAGCAACAAGCAAGCAATGGAACGGACTGAATTCAAGAGGGAAGCCACCAGATTGTTGAGAGATGTCCAGTATCTAGAGAACAGAAAAATATTTTTTGGTTAAAAAAAAAAAAAAAAATCACTCATTCAAATACTTGTATTCAATTACATAAATTACTTAATTTCAAAACAAGTTGAACTTGATCACATATATCTCACCTGGTGACTTTAAGCAGGCGGAGCAGCCGTATGCAGCGCAGCACAGAGATGCCCATAACTGACATGACACCCATATGGACAAGGATGAGTTCCATAATGCCAATGGATACCACAAAGCAGTCAAAGCGGTTGAAGAGAGACATGAAATATGAAGACAAGCCTAGCGCATACATCTTCACGAACGTCTCAAGGGCAAACACCGACAGCAGCAGCTTATTAGCACTGTCTGTTAATGGTATGTGTATTTATGACCAACAGTTTGAAGGAAAGGCGAAAGAGAGAAAGGAAAAAAAAAAGGTATTTAGTTATTCATCCATCATGTACAGAACTACAGTACATAGAAAATATACTGTTTTGAATGTACTACTTCAGAAAAGTTTGAAATAGGTAATTGCATGATATTCATTTTGCACAAATTAATAAAAACTACTAAAAGTGAAATAATGACATATTGGAGTTCATTGCCATTTTTAGGCATACAATAAAGTAGATGAATGTTTTTGTAGCTGGATATCCAGTGATATGTTAACAATGCTCTCTCGTGTGTATCAGTAGTAGTTGCAGCTAAAAATTTAAAGGTTCAAACAAGTTAGAAATTGCATGACATAAGACTGGTGATATTACTAGGTATATTACTAGCACCCAGCCTTTCCTTCATCTTGGCTTTATAGTTGGAAATAGCGCTTCTCTTTTTGCTAATATATGATTACTGATGATGTAAAATCTTCAAGATTGTTTAGATTTTCCTCAGAGGTGGTATCTTGGAAATGTTTCTAAATAAAATTATTCACTGCAGTTTTTTCTGTATTGGACTCATCAATGAGAAAAAAAATCCTAATCTCCCACTTTATTAGGATTTTAATTTGGCTAGTAAGCACAGACCACACTGTTGCTTTGTCTATAAATATGTGCATGCCAATACAAGATGGTAAGAAATTACTTTTTTACCTCTTTCGCACAAAGAGTAAAACCAAGAATGGTGAGGATAATGTTTTGTTATTAACACCGTTTAAACTGTGGAGGGGTACATATATCCAGTGTGACTGACAGGAGAAGAATAGTGTTAATGGCATGGAGTGAAATGCATTATACAAGATTTAGAAGGTTCAGTACAAAGTTAGAAGGTTCAGTAATAAATATTAGATTGGTATCCAAACATTTTACTGAAGAAAAAAAGCTAAATTCACATATTTAAATTTGTTTGTACAAATTCACAATTGAAGGTACAAAACTATTGTTGGAAACAGGCAGTATCTCTTAAAGTTGTCCATCTTTTTAGGAATGATGTTCTTTTTAATATTAATACTGATTTTAGCCAAATCACAGGCTTCTAGCCAGAAATCTTTTTCAGCCCCCCCTCCCCCGTGCTGCTCCCACATGTTAATTGAGCGATGGGGCATACATATGTAACCAAAAAGCATCTCTGAAGCCTAATCACAGTCTTTGTGAACCATTTCCTGGATCATGGATGGATGGATGGAATATCAGCCACCATGTTGTAAACAACAGGAAGTGGCATCATCTTGCTGGGAACTGTAGTTTGTTTTTGTTTTTTTCTTGAAGGCCTTTTTTTTTTTTTTTCTTGAAGGCCTTCCACTGGTGCTGAAAAGTAATGTTTGACTATGGCTTTCTGAATACAAGTGGGACTTCAACTATCGATTATTTTAGTAATTAAGTATTCTATCGATTACTCCATCAATTAATCAAGTAATCGGATAAAAAATAATTTTTCGTATTAACAATTCATCTGCACATGGATGCGGTGGATGGAGCACCTACAAAGTTCTCTTTTCTTCATGTTGCTGATCAGGTGGTTGACGAAGAACCTCCAGCTGTTTCCCAGTAAAGGTTTTAAGGTGGTTACAGGAGCAAGTGCTGCAGCTTTGAACGCCTTTTGCTCCACCTGAGCGCATCCTCTCAGTAATGGTTCCGCCTCTTTGGCTTGCTGCGTGTCTGCAGACAGACTGCATGTAAAACAGCTGCTGTTGTGTTTTTGTTGAAAAACTGGGGGCTGCATGAGCTTGACGCTGTAATCTTTTCATTCACAAGCATCCTCCAAATTAGGTTTCTACTGCAGGTCTATTTTTATTCACTAATCAGGGATTAAAGCTTAAAAAATATTCTGACGGAGCCCCTCGATACAGTGGTCCGGCACCAAACGATCGCTAGTGCCAATGGCAGCCCCCGCTAGCAAACTGTGGTTATAGTGATCGTTCTGGTGGCTACAGCTGATGTAAAGAAAAAAAATAACAGCTGCCATTCTCTGCACAGCGAGCAAAATGGTGCAGCCACACACGCACACTCACAACACAGAAAAATGGAGGCGTGGAAAAACTTGTCTGCGATGATCCACTCATGTTAAATCATGCCTGAAATTTTCATTTGATCTTCATTTCTTCCTCTTACTTCTTCTCGCGTTCATGCCAGTTGTCATTTCGATTTCTGTAGCCTGTGAAATCAAGCGCGCGCATGACCATAGGGAGATCAAACGTGCACATTATGAACTTCCGTGCTCTGAGGTAGACTGCAAATTGCAGTGAAATAATACAGGCGCAAGCAGCGACAAAAGCAGCAATCTAGCTGGGGCGGCGTTTGCGGGCCGGCTCCAGTTTGCTAAATGTAGTGACAGCAGAGCTCCGAAAGTGAAGCGGTGAAATTCTCAGCCCGGCGCAAGGGCGTCTCAGCCCGGCGCAAGGGCGTCTCAGCCCGGCGCAAGGGCGTCTCAGCCCGGCGCAAGGGCGTCTCAGCCCGGCGCAGCGCCTGGCAATCAACTGCTAGCTAGAACACTGCATTGATTACAGTAAACAAAAACAAAGTTTCCTAACTTTTTCACGATATAAAAGAAAGGTCCTGTGTCCTGGTCCTGATGATATGGGAGGTCGGATCCCTAAGAACTGCTCTGAGCAGTTGGTGGATATTTTTTGTTTTATTTTTTTCAGCATCTCTCCAGCATCAGCATGTCCCTCACGTTTGGAAGGACTCATTGATTATTCCCATACCCAGGAACAAAGCAGTGCAGAGGTGCACAGGCAGACTAGCTTAGTCAAAGAAATTAGGTATGGTCTTATAATAATTTAAGATTAGTGTCACAAAACCTTGTGATTGCATATCGTATATAACAACCCAAGGTATCACTGTATTGATATTAGAAATCTTATCCCACATGCAATTGGGATTTCATGGATAAGAAATAGTAATTTTGTACTCATATTGTGGTCACAATCCTATTGAAATGAAAAAGTAAAAGAAAAATTAAAAACAGGAATACATTTATATTTATTAGGTATGTAATGTGTGCAGTGCTCTTACCTTGCCAATTTGTGAGTTTCTCAGACTGTTTGTGGTGTTCTGTTGCAATGGCCAGTGTATTGAGGAATACAAGCATGACCACCCACCAGTAGAACAGTCTGGACTTCACATACACTCTGCATTTATGGCGGAACCATCGATTCCACCTACGAGCCAATTTGCTGCAAAAAAGGGAAAGAATAACTTGGCAAATTAAGAAAAGAATTGTGACCTCATAATTACATTAAAATATACAGCTTGACTTTTCACTAACTTTTTTTCAGCATTTTTCAAGAAAATCAAAATTTCAAATCTTTGAAATGAAGTATTCTTTCTGAAGATTGTGGTAGATTACAAGACTTTTGCTTCATTTTCACTATAGATTTTCATGTCATACACTATATTCTCAAAGTATTCAGTCACCCATCCAATTCATTGAATTCAGGTGTTGCAATCACTTCCAAAGTTATACACATGTGGCCATGGAACACAACCAAGCACCTGGGCAAATTAGAAGTGATTGGCAACAACAGCAACTCAGCCACAAAGTAGTAGGCTGCATTAATCACAGAGTGGGGTCAGCGGATGCTGATGAGCATAGTGTGCAAAGGTCACCATCAATCGCTACAGACCTCCAAACATGTGACCTTCAGATTACCTCAAGCACAGCGTGTAGAGCGCTTATTGGAATAGGTTTCCATGGTCAAGCAGATGTATCCAAGCCTTACATCACCAACCGCAATGCAATATGTCAGATGTAGAGGTGTAAAGCACATCACCACTGGACTCTAGAGCACTGGCAATATGTTCTCTGGAGTTTGGTGGACGTGGGGGATTTTTTTTTTCTGAGCTCAACCCCTTAGTTTCAGTGACAGGAACTTCAGAATACCAAGACATTTTGGACAATTCCCATGCCAAGTACTGACCTCAAACTGAGAGAACACATTTGGGATGAATTAGAGAGATTGTGAGCCAGTCCTTCTCATCCATATAATTCACATAAACATACTTCTGGATTAAATCTGTGGAAAGCCTTCTCACACTGTTACAGTTCTTCACTGGGCCAACATCATATTAAACCCTGTAGATTAAGAATGGGATGTCACTAAAGGTGAAAATTACTTACTAATAATAGATGATCAGCTGTGCGGTGTCCATTTTGCCGACACTTTCAGTATATGATCCTCTATTTTCTCTCGGTAACAGGCCTGATGAAAATGCACACACACACACACACACACACACACACACACACACACACACACACACACACAAAAAAATAGGTAAAATCTTTGATTTAGCTAACTGCCTTGTTATCATCTGTAGGACGAAGAGGAGTTTATTTGTCAGATGTGTTGTGGATGGCACATTATTATTCAGTTATTTACAGAGGTATGCAAAAGTTTGGGCACCCCTGATAACTTTCATGATTTTCCTTTATAAATCACTGGCTGTTCAGATCAGCAATTTGAGTTAAATATATTCTATAGCAGATGAACACAGTGATATTTGATAAGTGAAATGAAGTTTACAGGATTTACAAAAAGTGTGCAATAATTATTTAAACAAAATTAGGCAGGTGCATAAGTTTGGGCTCCACCACAGAAAAATTACATCAGTATTTAGTAGATCCTTCTTTTGCAGAAATAACAGCCTTTAAATGCTTCCTATAGCTTCCAATGAGAGTCTGGGTTCTGCTTCAAGGTATTTTGGACCATTCTTCTTTACAAAACATCTCCAGTTCAGTAAGGTTTGATGGTTTCCAAGCACTGACAGCCCGCTTTAAATCACACCACAGATTTTCAATAATATTCAAAGCTGGGGATGGAGATGGCCATTCCAGAACGTTGCACTTGTTCCTCTGCATCAATGCCTTAGTAGATTTTGAACAGTGTTTAGGGTCGTTGTCTTGTTGAAATATCCAGGCCCAGCACCACTTCATCTTTGATATTGACTGGAATCCATGCGGCCCTCAACTTTAACTAGATTCCCAGTACCTGCACTGGCCACACAGCCCCACAGCATGATGGAACCGCCACCAAATTTTACTGTGGGTACCAAGTGTTTGTCTTGGAATGCTGCATTCTTTTTCTGCCATGCATGCCGCCCCTTGTTATGTCCAAATAACCCAATTTTAGTTTCATCAGTCCACAGCACCTTATTCCAAAATAATGCTGACTTGTCCAAATGTGCTTTAGCATACCTTAAAAAATGTTTGTGGTGTGTGCACATAAATGGCTTCTTCTGCATTACTCTCCCATACAGTGGGAGTTGGCCTTAACAATTAACAATAGAACTCCCAGAATTTTAGAACTTCTATAACTCCCATAGGTGGTCATTTTGACCATCATAAATTATTTGCTTACATTTATAATAAATCAATATCATATGTACAAATATAATTTATAATCAATAAAAACATCAAAGAAAAAATGGATCTGTAATGTTACCAATCAACTAAAGATGGTTGCGCCAAGGAACATCAGTAACCAGAACATATGTGTGTGTAGATTCTCAGTCATCCAGGTCATGGTTTTCTGAACAGCTCAAAAAAAGTTGAGTGGACTTCTTTAAATTTTTTGAAATCGGTTCTCCTCTTATCCAAGAAGGTCCTTCAGGCTTTTCCACCAAAAGTTAGAGAATCCCAGGTATTTAAACCTTAATGGAGTTGTCACCTTTGGAGATGGTCATTGACCCACTATTATTTATGTGCTGTAGCACACAAGCTAAGGTGTAAAAAAAGGTGTGGGTCATGACCACCAGGGTTTTTGGGTGGAGCCAAACCTATGGCCACACTCCATCAAAGTTGGTAACTCCCTAATGCACTATTCATACAAACACCATCATTTTAGTTTGCAATAAATTGGTCGATTTGAATGCATCTGTTCTATTTGTAAGCATGCACATTTAGTTCATTTGTGTATTTTTCTCAACCCGTGGTTCATTTTTGTTTATCCTCATGATTAGTTTTTGTTTCCTTTACTGGTACTTACCTGCTGTGATCCTTGGGAGTTGCCTGACAAAAGATGTGGCCAGGGCTGAGCACACCTGAACACAATGGACAAAGTGGACTGCACCACCAGTTCCTGTAGAGGGGAGGGACTTAGAGTTTCTTTAGTTAAATAAAGCTTTTTCATTTAAGTGAATATTTGTATTTGGAGCTTTAAGATTTTACTTTTTGTTATTTTGGTGTTTAGGTTATTAATAAACTTGGCTGTATTGTGGTGTTTGGTGTAGTTGGTGTATTCTGTTTAGTTAATCCTATTGTGTTTTAATGGTCTGGTCAGTCAGCATATATACCCCTGTGTCATTTCTTAGGTGGGTCAGTTATGTTTTTTCACATTTTTTTTTTGTTTTTTTTTTGCCTGAGTTCAGTTTTATGTCTTTGACCTCTTTTATGAGCTCAGTATTTTGTAATTGTGATTTTTTTGGGTTATAATAAAAAAAATAAATTTTTTTAAAAAATATTTCCTGTGACTCCTCTTGTTTTTTGACTCAGTCCCCCACATGTGGTGTCAGGAGTAGGATCCTCTGAGTTGAGGAGACACAATTTTTTTTTCTTTTCCTTTTTGCTGTGAGTTTGCGAGTAACAAACAATCTTTTGAGCTATGCAGAATGGTGGGCACCCAAGAAAAGGAAATAGCGTGGAGACCAAAGAGACCTTGCTGCAGCCAGAGAAGAAGATGGAGGGAACAACTGCAGTCATGGCTGAAGAAACTGAGGGTGAAGGTACTAGGGAGCCAACTCTGCTTGATATAGCAGGAATTCTTCAGGCTTTCATGGGACAACAGGAAACTCGGGATTAAAAGCAGTGAGAGGAATCTGCACAACAAGAGCAGCGCTTCAAGAGTTTGCAACACCAGTTTTGGCTTTTGCAGATGGAAGTGCAGGCCAGGACAGTCCCTGTTCCTGAGCCTATGTCAAATGATCCAGGGCCTGCTGAAATTCCAAACTGTCATCAGATTCAAGTAGCATCTCAACCTGAGGGTTCTGACTCAGTTTCCAGCTTTACAGGTCAGTCTGGGCATATTTATCATCCTAAATTGGAAAAAAAATAACTGTTGAACACTTTCTGACCACTTTTGAGAGAATTGCAGCTGTTTATCACTGGCCCAATTTTTGAGAATGCTGTGTCCTGAGCTGCAGGTCTGGATCAAGGAGCATAATCCAAAGTCTGCCGCAGAACCTGCCACACTGGCAGATGTATTTTTAGATGCCCGAAATACGAGCCAGCCATGGAGAAACAGTGCATAGAGGGCTGATAGAGATTCACGCCGGTCACAGCCCTCTCAACACCATCAGAAGTCAGCAACAGGTGCGGGTAAGCTCCCTTCAAGGGAGAACCCTCCTTTAAATGTTTTCAAGTCAGGTTAAAGACCACTTATGTCTTACCTGTGTAGACAGGAAGGTCACACCAAGCCTATGTGTCCTAAGAATCAAAGCAAATTATCTCAGATGTGTTTTGTGCCTCACCAGAATGTGGATATTAAACCTGAGATAAAGTGTTCCAATAAAATCATCATGGTGAAGATTTGTGAACAATAAAGGGATGCTTTAATAGATACTGGTAGCACACAGACTCTGGTGTACAGACAATATGTACCAATGGACTATACATATCCTTCTGAAACAATATCTGTTTGCTATGTAGATGGGGATTAAAGATTGTACCCCACTGCTGATCTGTTTATTGAGGTGCAGGGGTCTTCCTATCTGTTAAAGGTGGGGAAAGCAGATAATCTACCCTATCCTATAGTTCTTGGGGAGGATCTGGCAGTTATCTATGATTTATTAAGGGGAGTGCAGATCTGTAATGCTGCTGTAACAAGGGCCCAAGCTAAAAACCAGGCTGAAGATTATGCAACACTTAGTGCTTTACCCTTCTTTGAGGTTGAGCTAGAGACAAAACCTGGGAAGTCTCAGAAGACACGCAGTCAAAGAAGGTGTGAGAAATTTCAACATACAGTTAGGCCTCAGTTGAGGTTACTCCCATGAACATTAAACAAATGGAGGAGGATGATCCAACTTTGTCTGCCATACTTTTGAGGGCTAAGGAGAAGGAATATGCTGCAGGATCTGACACAAATAAAGAGCAGTACATTCTGCAAGATGGCATTTTATACCACCAACATGGCCAGGCGAAGCAGTTTGTGGTCCCTAAAGTGGCACGTGAAACAGTGCTTACTTTGGGACACTATTCCCTGGGCTGGCCACCTTTTTCTGGCCTGGTTTACACTCAGATGTTGCTCTGTTTTGCAGACGTTGCCCCCAGTGTCAGAAGACTTCAATGAGAATGGCAACTAAAGCACCACTCCACCCTCTCCCAATCATTAGCACCCCATTTCAACATCTTGGAATGGACATATTTGTTCCGGTAGAAAAGAATAAAACTGGAAATCACTTTATGTTGGTCAATATAGATTATGCTACAAGATATTCCGAAGTCTTTCCATTAAAAACTGTCAAAGCAAAACCTGTGGCTTCCTCACTGATCCAACTTTTTTCAAGGGTTAGATTTCCACAGGAGATTTTGACTGATCAAGGCACTAACTTTATGTCAACACTGTTGAAACAGTTTTATAAGCTGTTGGGCGTCAGCAGTATGTGGACAACCCCATATCACCCCCAGACAGATGGACTGACGGAGCGCTTCAATCAAACTTTGAAGCAAATGCTCTGTAAGTTTTTTAATGACACAGGGTCTGATTGGGATCAGTGGCTGCCATATCTCCTTTTTGCCTACAGAGAAGTTCCTCAGGCTTCCACTGGATTCTCTCCATTTGAGCTCCTTTATGGCCGTGAGGTGAGGGGTCCTCTGACCCTGCTGAGGGACTCATGGGAAGGAGATCAAGGTAAAGAGGAAGGTGTTAACATCGTTTCATACATTGTTCAAATGAGGGATAAGTTACATTAAATGAGTGAACTGGCTCAGTGACATATGGCAGCTGCGTAGCAATGCCAAAAAAGGTTGGTTTGACAAAAAAGCTCGCCACAGAAGTTTTGTCCCTGGTCAGAAGGTTTTGGTAATGTTGCCAACTTCTGACAGCAAGTTGCTTGCAAAGTGGCAGGGGCCTTTTGAAGTTCTGAGGAAGCTTGGACCTACTACCTACCAAGTCTGCACACTAGGTCTCCAGTGAAGGAATCAAGTGTTCTATGTCAACCTTCTCAACGAGTGGGTTCCATGCACTGAAAATGAAACGGAGGCGTTTATTCACAGTGTGGATGAGGAGGTGGAAGTTGATGATTATTTGCCTTAAGTAACATCCTCTGTCCTGGACCTAAGCCATCTCACTAGTGAGCAACAGTCTCAGGTAACACCTCTGATTACTTCAAGCATATTTCAAGAGTGTCCAGGTCACACCACCTTGGTGGAATATAACATTGTTCTAAAACCTGCTGCTATTGCAAAGCGTATGTTACAGGATACCAAAACACTTCTGGGTGGAGCTGAAGGAGATGGACCTTATGCTGTCCCTAGGAATCATTCAACCATCAACAAGTGAGTGGTGCAACCCTGTCATGTTGGTTCCAAAAAAGGATGAGACAATACGATTTTGCATTGACTTCAGGTACCTTAATGCTATTTTAAAATTTGACTCTTACCCAATGCCTCATATAGATCTCATTGAGAACCTAGGGAAACCAAGATATTTAACAATGCTTGATTTGTCAAAAGGCTACTGGCAGGTGCCCCTCACTAAACAGGCCCAAGAGTTGAGAGCGTTTCATACCCCCTGGGGATTGTTCGAGTTCACAGTCCTGCCATTTGGTCTGCTTAGGGCCCCAGCAACATGGATCATGTACTAGATGGGCTCTCAGCATTCACCTGTGCACACCTTGATGATGATATCCTTTTCAGTGAGACTTGGGATGAGCATATGCACCATCTGAGGGAGGTTCTTTCATGGTTGTGGGCCGGTGGACCAGGGTTTGAGTTCTTTTTTGTTTAGATGAGGCTGTCGAGCGATGAGCAAGTAGGACGCACTCTCTAGTAGCTCTTGCAGATTTGAAGTTTAAAACTCCATTTCAACAAAGCCATACGAACGAAACTTTGGGAAATCTATCCAGTTACAGTTCGAGACCTCTATACGAGTACGGACACATCAAAAATGCCGAGAAAAACTAATGCAAAACACGACCTGGACGAGGTGACGGGCCTGCATGAAGCCTCGGGCTCGGCTACGGAGACGAGAGCTGATGAGAGCGCCCCAAGGGCGGATAGCAACGATGTGCTAAAGGCTATAACATCGCTCCACGCAGAGATAGCGCACATGAAGTCGGACATTTGCAACAAAATCGAGGCAGAGATCTCAGAGGCAAAGTGCACCTTGAGAAGGGAGATAGCTGCGCTGAGAACCGAAAGTGACACAGCAATATCGGCACTTAATACCCAAATGGGCACACAAAACCAGACTTTGAAGGAGCTAACTGATGCTGCTAACGACGCTTCAAACACAATACAAGAGCTACAAGACAAAGTTAAGAGACTCTCTGGGCAAGTTGAAACACTATCAGAGAAATGCCTTGACCTTGAAGGACGTTCGAAACGACAGAATCTGAGAGTGTCCGGAATTAAAGAAGGGAAGGAAAATGGCCAAAAGCCGAGAGAGTTTATGGCACAGCTGTTAAAAGAAGTGTTAAACCTCACAGATGCACCAGTTATAGACCGAGCTCATAGAGCCCTAAGGAAACGACCCGGCAACGACGAACCCCCTCGGCATTTTATTGTAAGACTGCATCACTGCCACACTTATGAAGATATAATGCAGAAAGTGATGTCCATCAGAGACCTAATGTACCGGGACCAGCGGATATGGATCTTCAGAGACCTGCCACCTGAAGTCGCAAGACGCCGAGCTGCCTTCACCCCAGCCAGAAAGATACTACGCGACAAACCCGGGGTCAAGTTTGGACTCCTGTATC
>JASGAU010391529.1:3135-29091 GCA_030220045.1 Australoheros facetus | reverse complement strand
GTTTACTCCATGTCAAACATATTTCCTGTAAAATTAGTGCGAGGAAAAATAACAGCTACTGTGTAGGGATAAGCCTATTAGTCCTAAAACAGGCAGCATGGAAGTTTTAGTGAAGGTTCCCAGTTAGTAGTCGGACATGAAGGAAGTGCTGTGCAGGAAAAACAGCCTGAGGGTAAGAAACGTACCTTTTTTTTTTGCGGAAGAAAGGAAACGTCCAACTCGGCTCTAGATATCTTCCGCCCGGGTAAGATGCGGAGCAAAAGAGCCTATCAAAGTCTGCCAACTAAGTGCACCTCAAATATCCCTTCCAGTTCCAGCGGCAGCAGCACCCGCAGTAGCAGCCGACCCGTTTCCCTTCCTCAACAGGCTGCTTTCTTTTCCGGTGTTCACGGACTAAAAAGCTGCTCCCGGATCTCGGTTTGTGTACAAAGCTTGACTCTGAAGCTGTGGCTCTCTGAAGCAGCCTTAAACGCCACGACTCTGTGTAGGTCTGCCTCCAGCCCGAGGAGCACAGAGGGCTGTCCGTGCGTGCGCCGCCGCGGCACTTAAGCACACACCCTGAATACACAGCACAATTTTTAATATCCCTACGCGGGCTACAGGTGCCTATCCAGATGTGAAGGGCTCAATAGTTGTTATATTATATTATAGCCCATTGTAACTCATTGTAGACTGTCATTTTCCTCTTATTCCTATATTTTCACTGTCAGCAGGGTAAAATTAACGTGGTAGCGAAGCCCCCCTCCCACACTCTGTGACCCTGTGATGTTTACATTAATTGTTCCGTTTTTTGTGAAAGAGGCTATACTCTGGGTATTTTCCTTTTCCCCCAAAGAGTTGAGTGATAAGATCACTACACACTCTATGCAGTAAATATAAAGGTAGGCCTACTAAAAGCAGCTGTTGTCAGTATGGAGATTAAAACTGGGGGAAACAGCCAACCTCTCTCTGTTTAATAAATGTAATCCCTGTACAAGCGCCTGTTAGCACAGGCCTCTCTCTGTCATTTTAAACTAAACTAGCAGCAAAGAGAAGTCACCAGTTATTGGCAAGCTTGTTTCTTTTAGAAAACGGCATCTGGAAAGAAATAGCCCATAAAACAAACAATGTGTTGGTTGCATACTTCAGTTATTGTACACATTAAATGAAAGAACTCTAACGTGTGCTTGCAGGCATCTTCTGTTACCTGTAGACTGAAGCGAGTTGGCAGTTACCCCCCTTTCCCCCTCATGATTAGCCCTTTAACCTTACACATGAACCCATTAAGTATAAAAATAGATACTCAGTATTAGAAGAAAGTCTGAGTGGTGCAAATATTGGTATCAAGAGAGAAAATGTTCAGCAGCTGTATCTTTACAGTACTATCACACACATTTGTGACACAGAGCTTTGCGTGTTTTGTTTTTCTGGTGCTCAGTGCAGAAAGCTTGATAATGGCTGAGGCAGAGGTGTCTCAGAGCTGGCCTTAATGCTTGTACCAAAGTGAGCAGCCCAGTCCTTTGAAAAATGGTACCTTCTATTAGGAGCTCAATGTTTTATGATGCACAGGTGCATTATCCATCACTGAAATCAGACAATTGCAAATTGGGCCTATTTCCACATTAGACAAGATGGAATAAAGCAGCTTGAGATTTCCAGACTCATAATTAATTTAACACACTGTATTACTGCAGGGCTGCACTGCAGTGCCACCGCAGCTCTAAATGATGGTGCCCAAACTAGCAGGAGTTTTCAGAACAGTGACTGCCGCAGAGGCTCTGACTTTCTCCAAAACAAATACAGATTCATTTCCTACAGTGGCTCAGGAATGAGGGAGGAATGGTTGAACTGAAATGGTCTGCTACACGTGCCCAACACTTCCTTTTGTTTTTGCAAAGCCAGACTTGAGGAATTTTAGCAGTTTTTAATATGCAGCGTTTATCTATGTTCCACCATCCACTTTTTTTCCTTATCCAAAGAATTCATGTATTATTATACAGTACTGAGGTAATCACTGACAGCTCTGCAACTGCATGAGCAATATTAAACATATGGATGTTAATTTTTCTTCCACACCATGAAGAGATGTGTGTTCTCTGGTTTAAAAAGATTTATTTCCTGATGCCACTGCACATGTAAAGCTCTTACATTCCTCAAAAGGTTCAACATGTGTAGCTGCTCTGCTTCCTCAAGACTCTTGGACTAACTTCCTTGTTTATTTTGTGAACTGATTACATGGCACATCAGTGTGTTAGTAAGATAAAGCAGTATGTTCCATAGCAATTCTGCCAGTTTATACAATGCTGTTTTCATGGGTTCGGAAGAAAACATTAAAAACCTGATCACAGCCTTAAAAGGGCAAACATTAATTGCATTTGTGAAAAGGTAATCCATTTACTGTCAGCCCATGCTTTTTATATTGAAATGATTTTACTACAGTCCATTAGTGCTCATATTGTAATCGGAACAGTGCAGCACTCATCCTGTAGTTGGCCAGCAAAGCTCTGTTCTCTGCATTCAAGGCTGCTCTCCTCAAAACCTGATGTGCGTCAGAGAATTAAATTAAAACCCTGCTCATTCCAAAACCAGGCGCTGGCTGCTTGGTCTGGCTTTATTCATCCAGAAGGGTTACAGGAACATTTAGTTCTGAACCAGTTCTACGAAACTAGTGTTTGCTTTCACTAGTCGAAACAGCACAAAGATCTCTCAGTGGAGCCAAATGGAAAAATCAAAAACACTTTAATCACCCAGTTATAGTGTTCATTGAACAGTGGTGACAAATTTAAAACGCATTACAATATCAAGAAAGACAAGCTACACGTGATATGCAGCGTTTATATGCTGTGTGCGGCAATGGATCTGAAAGCTCTAAATATCACCCCCTGCTGGGCATGGATGTACATTGCTTCCTGAAATTTGGGGAATTGATTTGTTTTTTCCTGATCATGAGAAATAATCAACTACACTGAAAGAAATATATATAAAACTGTTAAAAAAAAAAAAAAGATAATAAAAATTATTGTATTTTGTGACTGACTAGATCAAAATCACTTAACTGACAGCCAGAGGAGCAGTGAACAGCACATGGTGAGTTCTGGATCCTCACCAGAAACAGTTTCTGCACATAAGGACACTTTGGGTAGATGAAGTGATGCAAAATTATGTGTAATTAAATTTGCATAATGTCACACGATTCATTTACAATACTGACATGATACAGAAATAGACGGTGAGATGATTTTCATTTACTAAAGTTCTTCCACTCGTGGACACATGAGAGGGTGCATTATATCATAAAGTGACCATAAAAGGACCAACAAATCCTGCACACTGCTCACAATATGTACTCACTTTTCAATGTTTTGGTCCTCACACTCACAACCAGAAACACTGCTAGATAAGCACACATAAGAGTGTGCAGGACTTTCTGGTTATTTCATAAACCAAAACACAAAACATTGTATTTAAATGGTGGATAAATTCAGAGCTGTGTAGATCAAATTAGTCGTGGTACAGAGGAACCCTATCAGGTTGCAGAGGCTGGACAACCCATGGTAACTGCCAAACTTGCTCCTGTAGGCTTTGTACTTGGGGTCCTGCTCTTTGAGTTTGGCGTAAGCCTCTTTCTGACTGCCCAAGCCGATCTCTTCCCCAAGGCCGTGCTCCTTCTCCACCTCCCTCATCTGGAACATCAGCTCAGTAGTCTCCGGGCCAAACCACTGAGCGTTCAGACCTGCCGTGATCAGCGCCACGAAGAACAGAAGCATCTGCAAGATGAGGAGGGAAAGCTTACAATATGATTTACTTGAAAAATATTTTGATTTACCGACCAAAGGTGCTTAGTGCTTTTTTCTAGCAGCGTGTGATATTTGACCTGCACACTTTCATGCCAGTCCAGCAATTCTCTTGGGTGGTACACAGCATACACAGCCAGGCTGACAAAGTTACTTCCCAGCAGGCAATAGAAGTATACTGGGAAGAGCTTACTCTGCACCAGGCCGAAGGTGTGCCGGGTTACCTGCCGAACCAGCACAAAACCTGCAGGCACAGATATTAAGTACAGTGCTGAAATAGGAATGCATGCAGTATGTCGCAGCCACTACTCTTTGCTTTGTGCCCCACTCACCTGCAATGAAGGTAACCCAGAGCTGCATGCCCCAGGAGAAAGCAAGAACCAGGAGGTGCAACACTTTGACAAGATCTGTTGGCTCCCCCTCTGTCACCATGGTGCCACCTTTCAAAAAACAGACATGCTGTGTGGTACAGTCCAGCCAAGGAGTTTGTTACTTTGCTTTGTGCCATTTGGCACTGATTAAGTTAACAGTGCAGCTTGCTAACCAAGCTCAGTATCAGTAGGTGATT
Organism: Australoheros facetus; assembly: GCA_030220045.1. NCBI lineage: Eukaryota > Metazoa > Chordata > Actinopteri > Cichliformes > Cichlidae > Australoheros > Australoheros facetus. Next base: position 24,750 of record JASGAU010391529.1, on the reverse strand, counting down.
ACTTAGTACTCCACCCTCATTCAAATAAAGGTACTGCCTACAAAAACAACAAAACAAAATCGAATAGTGTGTCAGCCAAACTGCAAATATTTTCTCCCCAGATTTCATTAAAACCTACTTTAGATTTAAAAGACAAAACAAAAACACTATTAAAGCATTTCCCTGTGCTACAATCTGAGCGTATATACGATATATATATGCAAACAAGGGGCGATTCAAGAGTTTTACACAGTACTGTATAACTGGGCACCAAATTCACATTATAAAACATTAGATTTTTGTTTTTGAGCGATTAGAAAGGGTCCTAGGTCTACAGGAGACCACATGTTCATCAGGGCTAATAAAACAGCGCCAGTGAGGTAAATGCGTATCACTGGAGGGTGGTCCTCCACATGTGCAGCAGACCTGATAAAGTCCACAGAATGAGATAAGCGAGGAGAGACGGAGCAGGGAAAATCAATTTCAGACAAATGAGCAACCCGAATGCAACAGCTTCTCAAAAGACAGCGATAAAGACTAAAACCTGGCAGAGAAGCGGGGAGCCTGTCCTCTGATAACAGCAGGCATAGTCTAACGTTATGTCAAGCTAGCCAGGTTTAGCTTCTGAGCTAACAGAGTTGCATAAGTGTGATCACAGCGGCGGCGCTGGCTTCTTTTTGGACCTCACTGGGATAAATACAAACGCTTAGTACTTGTTACACAGACCATGCACTTACCTGTTTTCCTTTCTTTTGCGTTAATCCGAGAAAAAGAGCACAAACCAAGAACGTTAAAACACTCCGAGGTCCAGCAGGTCACTAAGCGCTTCCTCTGTCAATTTATCTTGCCTGCACGCCCCGCCCCTCCGCCAAAAGACGAGCCAATAGTAATCTACGAAAATGAATGTTTTATGATATGCATGTTTATCATTGGTTTCCTTGTGATGTTTACCTTCAGGGCCCCTCCCCTAGACTTACCCCCTGTTTGCAGCTGAGGAGGTGTCTGGATGATGACTGGACCAGGGCACACAGCAGGTTTTGCTTTGGTTTGGTAAAAAAAAAAAACGTAAATTTGAGCCCATTTCAGGGTTGTTGTATGTGCAATAAATTTAACATTTGCTGAACTTGTGTCATGCACTACAATATAGATGGATGCTATGTGTATGTTTAAATTTAGGGTATTAAGTTTGTGTATTTTATTTATTTATTTATTTTTTGATCGGCCGATTTTTTCTTTATTCACGGGGTACAGTAATTATTACAGGCCTACATGGATTAAAGATTTACTATCTAATGCGGGTACAATGTATGCATAATCATTGCTTTGCAACTTTGCAAGCAAGAAATAATAGAACCTTCCTTTTACACATAAAAGATCAAATTTATAGCTACTGAAACATGCTTTAGGCACTGGTGCAGGAATCAGGATGATATGATAAGATAGGACTTTATTAATCCTGCAGTGGGGAAAGTCACCTGTTACAGCAGCAATAGACAAAGTGGAGAAAACAAGAGCAACAACCAAAATGAATAAATAAATAAATAAACAAATAAAATACAACAAACTAGAATAAAAATATACAAAAATTACACAATAAATATATATAAAAATGTTGAGCATTGATACATGATGTGGTTTCTTGTATTTCTATGGAGATTGTGATATATTGTATTGTCTGATGGCTGTGGGGAGGAATCGTCTGCGGTTGTGCTCCTTCCTGCGCTGGAGATGTAAGAGTCTTGTGCTGAAGAAGCTGCTCAGGGACTTTACCTTGAGGTGCAGGGTGTGGGAGGGATTGACCACCTCTTGGCTCTCTTAACCAGTTTGTTCAGTCTCATCCTGTCTCTGTCTGTGCTGCCCCGTCCCCAGCATGCTATGGCATAAAACACTACAGAAGCCATCACAGTGCCATAAAATGTCCGAAGCAGAGCCTTGCACACACTGAAGGACCTCAGTCTCCTCAGCAGGTGTAGTACAGGGCATAACAGAGATGATAGCTTTTGTTGTTTTCTTCCTTCTGTAGAATTGAATAGTTATGTGATTTATGCATGATTGAGTGGACTTTTGAGGACACCTATTCTAGTGGTTTTGCATTTTTCCAGGTAACTCTTTTAGGGCTTTTGTTGTTGCCCAAACTCTCAGGCCTGAAATTTAGCCCTGTGCAGCTTAATACTAAACCTTTTGAAGTTGTTGCACGTTACATATTTTCACAGGAAAGTGAGACAGGAAGTTAAGTATTTAATAATGATCAGTTTGCATAGGAGACAAAGTGCTTGTTTACAGAAAAATTTAATGCACCTTTTAGTAACCAGTTACCTCTAATTTGCTAGCTATATCATTATTATTTTCAACGTCTGCATATTGCTCTTTAAACTAGTCTCCCCCCTTTACACATTTTGGAGGATGTAATGCTGTAATGTTTACTCAGAGTACATTTTTGCTGGAGTACTTTTATGAGTACAGCGTTCCTTACGTCGTTTTACTTTATTAGAGTACATTTTCAATGAGATAATCCTTTTTTTTTTAACGGACAATTTTCAGCACTAGGACAGCACCATAACGAGACCTGGATAAGGTACTGTTAGCGGGTTAAAGAGCCTGTCTTTGAACAGGAGGTGCTGGCTTAATGTCATGCTCTAAGTTTAAAGCTACTATAGTGCTTCATATAGGAAACTATTGATTAAGGAGGGCACAGTGATCGAGGAGTTAACTCTGCCACCACAGCATCATGGTTCTAACCTGCTTGGCAGACTTTTCAATCCACATGCATCACATTTGAGAGTCAATCTTTTTTTGCACAAAATGTTTTTTTTTATTATTATTATTTGACCTACATCATTAAATGCGTGCATTTTATTATTATTTTACAGCATCAACTTGTTTACCACTCTGGAGGTGGAAGCAGAGCCGCAAGACGTCAGCCAATCAGCGCCTGACCAAATTCTCAACTAACCAATCAGAAGCGGCCTCAGTGAGACGCTGCACACGCACCGAGTTGAACGAGCGGAGCATCCTCTGCAGAAAGACATCTCTTCGGTAAGAGCCGTCGCATTGGCGCTCAAATGGCAAAAGCTGCACTGTAGAGACGGATGAAAAACGCGCTTCAGGTTTGTCTGTTGCCTTCGAGGTTGCTTCGATAAGCAACTTTTGTGTCAGGCAGACTTCTCATACGCGCTAGCAGCTATTATTAGCGTGTTAGCTGCTAGCGCGTAGCGGTAGCTTTTTGGCGCTTTATAGTGGCAGGATCGTCGCATCCTGTCTTTTATTATCTCAGCTCTTTGCAGGAGCGTCCACCTCGAAGCAGGGACCATGACTGTAATAAAGTACAGTTCAGGTTTTGGTGTACACAGAAGCAAAAGCGTTGGTTAACGCCTCCAAGATAAAGTAGCTCACATCTTATGCTGTCTTCTTATGTGTTGGTCTTGTGGCTTTACCAGGTGGCCATTGCTTAGAAAAATAAGCTTTTACTGATAAAAAGCTGTGTGTTAGGATTGTACTGCCTGCTGCATTAACAGTAAGATGTGTAAGTGATGGGTTAGAGCTGTGAAACATTCATGTGGTGTTCAAATAATCGGAATAACGAGTTTTCTACGGGGAAATTTTACAAGAACGCACACTCAGGCCGAGAAAACAACTCGGAAAGTCTGAGAAAAATGTGATACAAGAGTTGCCGAGTCGTTGACTTAAACAAAAAAGTAAATAATTGGTTTTCATTTTGATTCTTATTTCAAACTTGTGTATTGCAATGTGCTATAATTGCTCTCCACTTGGATTAGTTAGAAAAGTTATTTATTAACAGCAAACCTTATAACAATTCATACAGTGTTTATATACTGGAAGCAGTATACTGGTTCAACACACCATCTAACATCAATTTAATCACACATGAACACAACCTCCAAACTCATAAACTCCGACCATAAATGGAGGGGAGGAGTGTCTGCAAGCCACTCCTGCAGTAATTAGTACATAACTTGTGGAGAATCTCGTAAATTAGGCAACACACACATAGATGCATATCTAAGAAAGTGTTTCAAAGGAAATGGTATGTGAAAGTCTAACAGCTGTTTAATTGTCTCTGCAGAGATACAATGGGGCGCAGAAAGTCAAAAAGAAAGCCGCCTCCCAAGAAAAAAATGACAGGTAACCTAGACACCCAGTTCACTTGCCCTTTTTGCAACCACGAGAAATCCTGTGATGTCAAAATGTAAGTATCTCTTGCCACTCCAAATCCTTGAAGCATTCATGCACCAGGAACGTTGTGGCTAAAGTAACTGTTTTCTAGGGAACGAACCCGCAACACCGGAATTATATCCTGCAGTGTTTGCTTGGAGGAGTTTCAGACTCCTATAACCTGTATCCTTTTAACCAACAAAAGATGCTGCCTGCTGCTAGGGATGTTTGCTTTTGTTTCTTTTTTCACTATTGTTTCTGTCTTGTTAATGGCAGCGCCTCCAGAAGGGGGGCAGCATGGCCACAGTTCACCTATCTCCCCATGTTTGTTCTGTTTGTCTTCTTGGATGGGTGTTCTGTTAACTAATTTCCCCATTGTGGGATCAATAAAGTATCATCATCATTCATAACAAGAGGTCTAAGTTATTGCAGGTGGTAACCCTACACTAATTATATATTTTAAACAGACTTTTTTTGTGAAAAAAGTATTTTTTGACATGTCAGTGAGAACGATTAGTTTCTTTGTTCCCTGATTGATAAAACTTTGGAGAACAAATTAATGAAAATGTGTCCTGAATGCATAGGGTTAGGGTTGCCAGTGATGATGACCTAGACCCTGGAAGGTTAAAAACAATATTAGTAGTGCACTCTGTGCTTGAGTACACTTCTGGATGCACAGAAAAAACACTTAAGTAATAAAGTCAGGGATGGTTTAACTCTGATGCAGTGTGTGTCTGTGTCATATCTCTGTGCACCTGGCTTGGCTCTTAACTTTTTCTGAACAGATCTGTCTGAACCGGTGGATGTTTACAGCGACTGGATCGATGCCTGTGAAGCAGCCAACCAGTAGTGTTCCTAACCGACCTTCTCTCTAACCTCACTTTCTGCTCCCTGAAGTAATTCCTATTGAGCTAGCACAATGTAGCCAAACATTTTGTCTTTCTCCCGAGTTGCGTGGTATTTTTAGTTTCATTTTTTTCTTGCCAACTATGACACATTTCTCTGGCTGGGCCAGAGTGTGGTTATGTTGTTTTGACAGTAACATGTCTCCATAAATCAATTTCATATAGTGACATAGTTTAGGACCCCCTCCTGGACCAAACTGTCATATAATAGTTTAAAATAGAATCCATCCAACCATTTTTTTGTAATGCCTGTTTAAAGAAATTGATTCTTTTCTGATGACATTTAGATGTCTTTAAATCCTGATGACACGACCGCAAAATTACTTTTGTCACATGTAGATTTTGGTTATTTTTACCAACCCTGTCCCTGTTGCACTCAGAACCTTTTGACAAAGCTTTGTTTTTTTTTGGACCAATATATATATTTGTAGATTTTCCTTTAAAAAAAAAAAAAAAAAATCATGTAACTTCCGTACACTACTTTGTTGTATTTGTGTACTTTAAGGTACTGACTGTAGAGAGAAAATAAAGTCAAAACAGTACTTTGTGTGTTTTTATTGCACAAATGTCACATTTAGTGAAAAGCATATAAAGAAACCAAGAGCTGTAGTTTGAACAATGTTGAAACAAAGCCAGCATGTTAGGGTGAAATGTTAATGAATCTGTACTCATCAGTGCCAGTCTAGATATCATTGGGTTAGTAATAAGTTAATATGCTGTTTAAAAAAACAAAACAAAAAACTACATTCTTGTATTTTAATCAGCTGGATTGGAAAGCTTTTACAACAGTAGGTGGCGCACTTCTACAAGTCACGGAAGCTTTTGAAGGATGGGGAGCTGTGAGGAGGAAACACATGCACCACTTTCTGTAATCCAAAGCCAGTCTGAAAGTGTAGGACAGGGGTGTGAGCGGTCTCTGTAACTGTACACAGGGTGTCTGCAACAGCGAGAACGATCGCTCATGCTTTTATTATTCTTTTTGTTGGGAAAGCTTATGAGATATTTACAGTCTAAACTAGCATTTAAAATGTGTCAGAGTGGGAACAAATTTAAATTCATTTTGAATGGGATTGAAAGGTTTTCAAGTACAACAATTTCCAGCACGTACTGCTGCCATTTTCACCCCCTCTGCACATTCAAACTGTTCTGCTGTACCAGGAAGGTCACTTTGTAGTTTGACACTGTTTCTGAATGTGTTAATGGAAGGAGTACACACAATAGCTAACTCAACTTATTAAAGGTACAAACATCCTTGATGGTTATGCTCAGCAGGCTACGGGGTTGCAGTGACACTGGCAGAAACTCTGGAGGTGATGAAGAGATGATGGCCTTGCTGACCATTTATATATGGAAATGAGAAGATGGAAGGTTAATGAGGAGTGACTTAAGAGTAACTTAAGTGTTGGTGCTTATGCAAACTGCTGTGCGTGTAGACTGTTTGGAACAGCAGGCCTAGTTCACAGCAGTCATTTTGACATAAAATAGCAGGGAAGCAGGAGTTTAGCCACAAGTTCCGGCCTATTTAGGCACAAACTGACATCAGTGAGGGTTGGAGAGAGAGAGTATGGTTTTAATTTTTATTTAAAGTGGCATTAAAAAAGTCTTTAAAAGATGCTGACACCCTGTGCACACATGAACCCTGTGATAGGCAGTGGGACTTATTGCTTTGCAAACAACACTACATTCAAGACATTTGGTGGGTTATCAGTATGCTGCAGAAACTTTAAAATGACATCTGCATTTTCGGCATGATTCACATTAAGAAAAATCTGTAAGCGAATGGGTCTGCTTTCCTGTTGCATTTTCCAGCCAGTGGTGAACAAAGAATAAATACTTCATTATAGTTTCTGCTTTTGAAAAATGTCCCCCTGTGGTAAACTACCTGCATTTTATTCTTTTACTATAATAAAAATATGGAGTCAAAAGGACCATAACACTATCTGAACTGTACAGCAGGAGTTTAAAGTTGAATCAAATAGAAAAAATTTTTAAGTGCCCAAATGTGTAACTAAATGTTTCGACCTACAGTCCACCGCTGTTTACTGCACACAATGTGAGGCTGGGTAAAAGTGCAAATGGAGCAACACCAGTAAAGCCAAAGGTCACTAAAATCATAACACAAGAAGAAATGTGTCCTAAAGGCTGGAAGAACAGGTTACAGGACTCTTGCAGCATAAAAACAGTTGGCAACTAAGCGTACCGAACTTCAAATAGGATACCGCCTCACCTGCATTTCCTCCTTTATAAAAGCAGTGTACCGTTTTCTCTCAGAACCCTCAAAAACGCTTTCTCAGTAAACAAACCAAAGTGCTGCACAACAAGACATGTAAATGAGCCCTGCAAAAAAATGGCAGAGTGGGTAATTTGGCAGACTTATGGTGACTATTTGTTAGCGCAGGTGCTCGCAGTGTAAAGCAAAGTCCGCACAAAGCTGCAAGTCCCGCGTCGTGATCAGTCTGTGGACCCGGAGCTTGTTTGTCATCCCAAGGAGTGGCATCCAAGAGCCTGCAGAGCTCCTAATGTGGACGTGTTCCAACTGGGTCAGAGTTCAATAGCACCAACATGTTTGCTCTCGAGGAACTTTTCATATTTTGCTTCATTAGTGTTCAAACTGGATTGGAAGAGGTGGTGAGCGTTACATGGATAAAAATATCTAAATTACAATGCAAGTATAAAAAGCTTTAGAGAAAAAAAAAATCTATAAATAGCAAAAAAGGTCAAAAAATATCCACTTCAGAGTGTGGTTATTTTTAGCTGTAATAACAACATTAACTGGAGCGACTGAACTGGACTGAATTTTTTTTGACAGAAGGTCAGTGTAAACATCTTTTTTCGTTTACTCACGGAAAGGCAAACAATAAGTTGAAGAGTTTAGAAGAGACGGGAAATGAAGCCCACAGTGACGTCAGTTGGTGTTAAATAAAAGTCTGGTCAGGTTTGGTCGTCACAAGGACAGTCGTGGCTGGTTGTCTAAAGTAAAAGCAAAGAGAAGGTGTGGGTGGGTGGGTGTTGGGGGAATGGGGTGGGGTCCGTGGTTTTCTTAGTCAGAGTACTGGTTGTAGCCGTCAAACTCCACCTCGCTCCCGTTGTTATAGTAGGCCTCGGTGGGGTTGGCGCAGTACTTGTTGTCGTAGACTTGGCGGGGCAGGCCGTAAGTGGTCATGCCCTGCTGAGAGGCCCCCTTGTTGGTGCCCATCTGCAGAGAGATGGTGGTGGTGTCACAGTTATCCAGCTTCAGATTCTTGTCAAAAATATGCCTCCTTGTTCCTGGGGCCGTCATGCCAGACTGGAGAACAGAAAATAACGAGGGTACGGTGATGTAAACACAGCATTTTGTTGCATACATTACAGAGATGTGTTAACAAAGCCAAAGAAATGACCAAAACTAATGAATTGATCTGAGCAACACACATCTCTACATCTCAGCCTGACACAGCTGTCCAAATACTATTTAAAACTGTCACTTCCTTGTACTGGTTAACTAGGTTTCTTCATTACAATGAATGTGAATACTGTAGTCCAGTCACAACCACCATAGTCAAAAAGAAGACTGCCATTTCCATCTGCAGATATTGGTAGGATGACGGAGTCTTCATAAAAAGTCAAATGGGGGAGAGCAGCAGCAAAACAGAACTGATCGGACATCGGTGGCAACAGATGTGGCATCAGTTCGGTCAAACACAAAATAAAAGTGAAGAGCTGAGGTGGAGTTGGTTTGCAAAGTGACTTGCAGGAGTGCAGCAGCTGTGATTAGAATACACTCTGCCAGATCAACTCAAGCTGCAGTGCTACCTAACATGTTCCTGATGTGTCTTTACAATTAAAGTATCGATGGATACACTTTAAATTAACTGTATTTTAATCAGAACCATGCCAGGACCGTATCGCCAACAAACCGTGTGATGAACACGCATTATTTTAGTCTAAATGATCAATCTCTTCTCACCTGGCTGGCTCCCTTGTTGGTGCCCATCTGTAGGCTGATCGTAGATTGGTCTGGGTTGTCCATGGCAATTTTGGCATCATACAGATGGCGGCGTGTCCCGTAAGAGGTCATGCCCTTTTGGCTGGCAAACTGGTTGGTGCCCATCTAAACACAGAGCAAAATGGAAGGATCTAAATAACATAAAATCTGCTTGCTAAAGTTAAAAATAATTTCACAATTGAAGATCACATCTTTGGTGTAGTTGAGACGGCTGTTTGGGGAATATTCATACAGCAAGAGTCCAGCAGGGGGCACAATGACAACACACAAGGAACGGCCTTGGCCAGCAGAACAACACTGCACTATGACAGCTTGGCCATAAAATTGTACATTACATGTTTAGCCTTTCGGCCACTCTGACCTGCAGGCCTATGACGTTTCGTCCCTCCCTGAGCTTCTCAGGAGCGAAGCGTCGCTGTTGTTTCTCTGCATACTTCACCCCTATATCGTACTTTGAGTGGAAACCTTTCGACTTGGCCTGAGAAACAGAAGCGGTGGAGACAGAAAGGAAAATGGTGGTAATAAGAATGCACTTTTCATACCCATATTGCTTTTATTAGATCTGAGCTGTTGCCATGGAAATCTAAGCAAAAATGTATCAAGATCAAATAATAATGTGCAGCCAGTGGTGATTTCAGTGAGACACCGACGTATGCGAATGCGTGCGCGCTGCTGTCCTCACCATTCCAGCCAGAGCGATGAGTGTGCACTGGACCTGAGTGTGGTTGACATTCTCAAACAGATCGTTGGCCTCAAAGATGTCATGTGGCTTCAGGCCGTACTCTGTGATGGCACGGACAAAATTCCCTATGTTTTCCAGCTGAGAGAAAGAGCAAGAAGACAGACTGGAATAAGATCAGAAGTGCATCTTTTGGGCATTTTACATGCTGGGAATGCATGGATACATTGGCAGAACAATGGTATTGGCCAATCTGGCCCTGCTGACAGCTGTCAGCCTATTTGCTATCGGCAAATAATGACATTTACCAAAGCCAGTGGCCAATGTTTATCTGTTGATCTGATTTCATTTTGCTCTGGCTGAGTGTCCAAAAATAATGTAATAAAGATCTGAAAGACTTTAAAACGGTTCTTTAAAAAAAACAAAATCTAGATTTGTTTGTTTTCCTGGCACAAAAGATTGAACAAATAACAACAAAACCAAAATAAACTCAAATTACCCGTCTTCATAGGCCAAATTGTTATTTTAAACATCAGTAATTGCCCTGAATTTCATAATCAGTGCACGCCTATTACAAAACAGTCTGAGTAGTTAGTTTGTTTTTCTACCTTGAATAAACCCTTACATAGCAATACAAAAAAAATCTGTGATAGGTGCCATCTTGTAACACAATCGCTCTGCAGTTTCGGAAATGATCTTACTTGCTTTTTTGTGCTCTTATGTCATAGCTGAAGCTGCAGCTTGTGGGAAGTTAGCTTACCTTGGCACCATGGCTATTATTAGTATTAAGAATCCAGTTTAATAACTTTTGCTAAATATTGACTCTCACGATTTGCGCCATGCCCTTGGAGTGTGCGACTGACTGACGGTCTATGTGTATATGCAGCAGTGTCAATATCAGAGCGAGAACTTTTTCAAAGGCGTTTTAATCAACGCTTAAGAGCTCTGTTTGCTTTTTCAGTCCAATAAGAGGCTAATAAAAGCCACGCTAAGATGGGCCTCATTTAATATGGCAGCTACTTTATGGAAGGTAAATAAAAGTCTTTGTTGTTAATGCCAGTGCAGGAGACGAACCAAGTTCCATATGCTGTGGAAAACAGCCCTGACTTTGAGAGCTGGAGTATTACCTGGTGCCAATTTTGACTGAAGTGGTTGATCTTTTTCACAGAACCTGGCTGGAGAACATTAATGAGCCTACAAAGAGAGAGAATTACATAAAGTTCCTTTTATTAAAAAAAAAAAAAAAAAAAAAAGTATTACTGACAAGTGTCTGTGCTAGAACATCCTACCAGCGTCTGTACACTCACTCGCACAACATGACTCCATCTTTCAGGCTCTCCATGAAACTGTCTCCAATCCTTTTGCCAATCACATCCTCAATCCACAGTCTCAGCTCCTCTTCCTTCTGTGGGTCATACTTTCCTGCAAGCTGAGAAGCAGAGATGAGTGATATGAATTTAGCTTTTTTTCTGGTTTCTTTGTAACAAACCAATATGACACTTAAAAAAGGCAGTTTTAAACTAAATTATGCACCACTATTAATGTGTGTGTACAGTGAAATATTACCAAGTGGATGATATATACACCAATCAGGCATAATATTATCACCACCTTCCTAATGTTGTGTTGGTCCCACTTTTGCTGCCAAAACAGCCCTGACCCACCGAGGCATGAACTCCATCAGACCCCTGAGAGTGTGCTGTGGTATCTGCACCAAGATGTTAGCAACAGATCCTTTAAGTCCTGCAGGTTGCGAGGTGGGGGACCCATGGATCGGACTTGTTTGTCCAGCACTTCCCACAGATGCTCGATTGGATTAAGATCTGGAGAAACTGGAGGCCAAGTCAACACCTCAAATTTTTGCTTTGTGGCATTGACCATTATCCTGCTGAAAGAGGCCACAGCCATCAGGAAATACTGTTTCCATGAAAGGGTGTACGTGGTCTGCAACAATGCTGAGGTAGGTGGTACATGTCAAAGTAACATCCACATGGATGCAGGACCCAAGGTTTCCCTGCAGAACATTGCCCAAACTATCACACCACCTCTGCCAGCTTGCCTTTTTCCCCATCATGCATCTTGGTGCCTGGTGTTCCCCAGGTAAGCAACACACACGCACTTGACCATCCACGTGATGTAAAAAAGAACATGATTTGAACTGGACCAAGAAGCAATAGAAGAAGGTGGCCTGGTCTGATGATCACACGCCATTGTTGGAGCTTCCGGCAGGTGACTGTGTCAGCATGGACGCCCTGACTGGTCTGCAGCTATGCAGCCCCATACACAACACACTGTGACACACTGTGTATTCTGACACCTTTCTATCAGAACCAACATGAACTTTTTCAGCAAGTTGAGCTGCAGTAGCTCATTTGTTGGATCAGACCACATGAACAGCCTTCACTCCCCCACATGCATCAGTGAGCCTTGGCTGCCCATGACCCTGTCGCTGGTTCACCACTGTTCCTTCCCTGGACCATTTTTGATAGACACTGACCACTGCAGACCGGGAACACCCCACAAGAGCTGCAATTTTGGTGATGCTCTGACCCAGATGTCTGGCCACCACAATTTGGCTCTCGTCAAACTCGCTTAAATCCTTATGCTTTCTCATTTTTCCTGCTTCTAACATCAACTTTGAGGACAAAATGTTCACTTAATCCCCAATATATCCCATCCACTAACAGGGGCCATGATGAAGAGATAATCAGTGTTATTCACTTCATCAGTCAGTGGTCATAATGTTATACTTGATCAGTGTACATTAAACAATTATATCATGTTTAGTGTTTTCAGTTAGACTCTACCTGCTCTGACCAAAACAATGTAACTGTGTGCAAGCTGTAAATATTCATTTAAGACAATGTTCTTCAGGCACTCTAAAACAGTGCAATGGCAAGGGTATTAGGAGCCTTCATTCAGTCTGGGCATTTAAAACAAGGTCCACCCATGCTCAATCTCATGCAGGGCCAAAACTGTAAAACATCTAAACAAATTACAAAACATAGAACAAAAAAATCACGGCCACTTTGCAAGTAATACCATTTCAAATTATTCAGCGCTAGACGTACTTAAATCCATTTCCTCATTCAGCGGGTCAACCCCAGTCCTCGAGGGCCGGTGTCCTGCAGGTTTTAGATGTGTCCCTGATCCAACACACCTGAATCAAATGGCTGAATTACCTCCTCAGTATGCAGTCAAGTTCTCCAGAGTCCTGCTAATGACTTCTATATTTGACTCAGGTGTGTAAAACCTGCAGGACCCTCGAGGGCCCTCGAGGCCTGGAGTTGCCCACCCCTGGGTAATTGCATATGGTTTACTTTAAAGCCTTGTTTTATTTATTTATTTTTTAGATCATCCATTTGATACCTTCTCTCCTCAAGACCGTAAACTGATGCATAGTGTTCAGAAAAATGTTATACCGTGTGTTAATCTAGAGTTCCCTTACATCCTAAAGGCATCTTTCAGTTCACTCAGTGTTTCAAAGTTGTCTTGTCGCGTTCCCTGTTAAAACATTTCCATGGGCAGTTCAAGTGTTCTAGCTATCAGGTTTGAAAAGTGAAGCTAATGCGGAAGTGCCTTAAACTTGCAATCTTTCTAATGACCAGTAGGGGTCGACTTCTCTCGTAGCAAAAAGAACCGTTGTTATCTGTGGGAAAATGACCCACTCGTAGCTTCCGTACCAAAATATCAGTATGACCAAAAATACTCAGACTTTAAGATGAGACTTCATTAAACAATGGTGATGCCAAAGTGGACAAGTCCATCTTTTATATATATATACTCTATATACTACATTCTCCTCCTTTTATTTAATGGTGTATCAGTTTTTAAATTTGAGAAATCTTTAGACTGCAGTAAACTGCATGCAACACTCATTTATTCACATATTTCTGTCTCCATAAAGGTCGTAAATACAATATTGTGCAAAAGCCTTGAGCCACATTTCTTTACATTTTTCTAGGGAAATGGGAAATAAGTGCTGTGATTTAATGAAACATGCAAACAAATGAATCCCTGACTGATGGTGTTCCATTGTGTGTCTTTCTATGCAGGTATGATTTTACTGCACTGGCAGTGTGTTTGATGAAATGAAGCCGCTGCCACCACTGGCTGAAATGCAGCCCAGAACCACAACAGAGCCCCCACCCAAAGAGCCAGACACATCTCTCAGGTCCTGTGTCAGCCCTTTGTTGGATTTTTTTCCTTAAGGCTGTGACTTTCACATATTGTTTGTCTCCTGGAGTTTTTTTTTTTTTTTTTTTAAGTTCTGAAAATGGTCAGGTATCAGTACTGGGCCAAAAATGGGTGAAAAAGAGCCAATGTACAAAGAAAACCCTCAAAACCCCCAAATAATAATAATAATCATTATTATAATAATAGTATACATTTAAAACCAGCAAAACACACAAAAAAGTAGCTAATTTTTCTGGTTAAAAAAATAGCTACAGTAGTAGAAAATTGAAATTAATTATTTGAGTATACTAGCTGAAAACTTTCCTTTGTTTTTTCTCTTAAATTGGTTTTTAATTATGCAGCGCTTTCCTGAAAACTCACCAGGAAACTACGTATACGTCACACACACCTGTAAAATAGCTCTTAATTACCTGTGGGAATGACAAGGATAATGTGAGAAATTAGTATGTGGACAGAAGACATTCAAATCCTCAAATACGTGCACAACACTTTTTTTGATGCCTAATTGCAGGTCTGCAGTTCCTAAAATAACTCAGTTTCCCCAACTCTTCTCTCACAGAGGATGGCACACCATAACTGAAAGTCTTCCTGTAAACTAAGAACTGAGGTGTATAAAAAGAACAGGAAGACAAATGAAAATGAAAGAAGGCCTGTGGACATTCCTGCATGCACAAACACACCGGCCTCTCTTTCTTCTCTCCATGCATTTCCTTATTGGCACAAACACGCTGCCCTAATACTTTGAATTCTGGCATGGGCTTTAAGGCTGCCCCCCCTTCACTACACACACACACACACACACACACACACACACACACACACACACACACACACACACGGCCCCTTTTCCTGAACATTCTGCAGATAAGTCTTCACAGTCTGGGATCAGCAGCCAACACAAACAAGTATTTCAAAGCAGTAGGGGATGGCGTGGACTCCAGTCCATCACACCAAACTTGGGAGAAACAGCTTTCCTAAACACTCCCCCCCCCCCTCCCTCTGACTGTCTCGCTGTGTGTATTTGATTGGCTGAGCTCATATTTCTCTCTCACAATCTCTCTCCTTCTTCTTCTTCTCTCCCTTTTATTTTCCAGAATCTGCCCTTTTACAGTGAGTTGACTATTCAGGCAACCGGTGTCTGATGAAGGCACGCCAAGTCAACAGGTCGGGGTAGTTTGATTTGTTTTTAATTGTGCTGTCTTTTTTTTTTATTATTATTGTAGAACATGGTCACAATAAAAGATATTTTAAACGTGAACACAAACAGAGAAATGGCACACAGAACAACCACGACCAGTTACTGATGGACATTATCGAGACCATGTTACACTCGCTCTAGAGCGATCACTGTGACCATGATCGGCAATTAAAAAAAAAAACTAAAAGAAACTGTAGCTGCTATAAGATCATAGCATGAGGAGAGGATTATCAGAAAATCTGTAAAGTGTCTGAGGTTAGCCAGCATTAACTAAAAGTATCCATCATGTGTGACTGTTCAGACCAAGTAAGGCTGCGGCTGTAAAGCTTCTGCCTGTCCTAAACTCAGCTATGGTGTTTCATTTCTAATGAATATAACTCTTTATTTGATCTGGTTGTGTGTTCTTTTTAACGGTTTAAATAATGTCACTTCAAGCTGAAATACTGTACCAGTACAACAGTTTAAAAGATTCCCTTATTTCAAAAAAAGAAAAAAAAAAGTGAAATAAAGGAATTGGGTAATAAAGCAAAATGTGTCCGGATATAGCGCCAAAAGTAAAAGGAATATACTCCAATACTAAATAAAATCATTATAATGCAAGTGCGAATCATCCTGAGTGGATGTCCAGCATTAATACATAAAGCCAGTGTTGTAGCCAGCATGGATAGAGCCTATTTTATCCACTTCATATACAGTTATGTAGGCAGTGCAGCACACTGATACTAAACCCAGGGGTCGGCCACAAGACATTAAACAAAGGAACAACAAGAGATCATAGAATGATTAATAAAAGAAAAACAAAGACTAATTTGGTTTGAATTACTTTATATTTAGATTTTTTGAACAATAAACTTAAAAGTAAACATAATAAGAAGCCCCCTACTAATCCCAGCGTTTCTGTAGGGATCAATAAGAACACCAGATTAGGAAATGCTGCCTTTATCTTTATTGATGTATTGCACATTTCAAGTTCATCGCTTCTTTTTAGCGTATAAAATGCCTCGTAATGCCTGGGCATTTTTTTAGATGTTTCCTACTTCAAATTATATACATTTTAAATAATGTATCTTGTCAGTTTTATTTAGACAGTCTTATTGTTCACTGGCTTGTGTTTAGGCACCATTTTTTTTAAACTAAAACATGGATTTATTAAAAACCATATCTATAGTCATTTCAGTGGGATATTGAAACACCCAATATCAACTTTACACTTAAACATTTCATCGATAGCCTGCTTTGGAGCACAATTGGGCACTTGGGCCTAAAATGTGCGCAAGTGGCTGCTGCACTGCACTCTATGGAGGTGAATTCCAAAACAAGTGTAACATTAGGATAAGGAACGACGTGTCAGTAAACTGACTAAGCCACGCCATGGAGTGGCAGCCACACAGCAGTTGGCAGGAGAAAAACTGCCAACATTTGCCACATGAGCTCCCGGTCATTCCAGACCAAGTAGGGCTATTGCGGCTGAAGTGTGAAAATTAAACAGTCTCACAAGAACGGGTCAAAGCTTTGGTACACTATTACTGACCATTTGCCATAAATGTTTAAATAACAGTAGTGATATGTGTGTTGAGCTGTTAGTACCTGATATGCGGATTATTTGCCCATTTATCTATTTGCATTGTCTCTCCTTGGATCCTGTGTGTGAACTGCTGGCGTGGCCTTTGCTATCTCCTATCCATCTCCTGTCCACCTGTGTTCTATCAGGACAGTGTTGTATCATTCTTGACTCAGATATAAACTGTTTAGAGTGAGGACACTTTCTCCAGTTCCAAGTCAGAGCCCGGCCACTCCTTAAAAGGACATTAGATGATGATCATGTACCTGCCAGTCTTCCTGCCGCATCTCTGCCCCTCTCTGATGTCACACCGCTGGAACGCAGCACCCTGCCATTACCCACAAAGCCCTTCGACTTAAATGAAATTTTTATTTCTCCCCACCGACTCCACTTCTCAATTTCCACTCACTGTGTGTACGTGATCGGCCTGGAAATGGTGCAGCAGTGCCAGCGAAATAACAGCCTGACTGCTGAAAGGAATGTGGGCTTCATAGAGTGCGCTGCACCTCTGCGTGAGACTGAAGCACAGCTGAGAGATGGCACCATTCAGGGAAGAGGCCAGGGCAATGACAATTATAATGATGATGATGATCTGGGTATTGGAACAGTCACAGGCTGACCTTTCTCATCCTGCCTGTTAACAGCTGTGACTCATCCAAACACACAGAGTCACCACTGTCACCGCAGAGGCAGAAAATCCCAGTAATTTTATTCACACTCGCTGAACGATCGTCGCCTATGCTGTCGCCAACAATGGTGACAGCATAAATGCTTGAAAACAGCACTGAGCATGTTTGCGCTTTCCTGGGTATTACCTGATTTAAAGGTGGAATGTGAGTCAGTGCTTTTATTCGAGAACACAAATAGATTTTCAGGTATATTAGCCTGCCCTCTCTTTGAGTTTATGAAATCTAATAAAAAAAATTAAAAAAAAAGCTTCAGCTCTAGCCCGGGCACCATAATGCTTACATAAAGGTGCATTTAAATTCAAAATCCAACAATATAATGTGCAATGGTACAGCATGGACAGGCTCCATCCTGCCAAAATAATGAGAAATGTATTTTTTGCTAGTGATGTATATGATATTGTATTAGCTGTTATATTTGTAACAATATTGCACATCACAGGCCAAAATAAATGCTCCCGCTGACCACCTTCTTCTTCTTTTTTTTTTTAAATCACTACATTCTTTTAGAAGGTTGCTGAATGTACTACTTCCTGTTAAGTTTGTGTCACATGCAATGATGTACAGCATATGTAGTCTGTTTCCAGATTACACACATGTTTTTGAAGGGTTGAATTAGACCTACAGACCTACTAGAAAAAGGAAGCTCATGAAAGGTAGAAAAATATCAATTTTAATGTAACTGCATTTATGAGATCACAAAGCAACAGTTACTACAGATAAAGTTAAATGACCCGGGGACTGTTCAAGTTTTATTATTATCAACAATAAGCTGTGTTTCTTTTTTGTGTCCATCCAGATTTTTAGGTTAGGTTTTGTTTTTGGAGTGTTTGTAGATGGATATGTATTCAGATTATATTTCATTGTTCATTCCCGGAAACACAAATATATCCAAACACCTCCATATGTGCCCCTTCTCTCATTGCACAGTGTACCTTCAAGCTCAAACAGATTAAAATCCCACCTTTCTGCATGTTACAGTCTGTTTGAGTTCTCCGAGGGGAGATCAGTGACCAAACAAAAGAGGAATAATGGAGCACGTCCTCCACCTTGTACTTCACCCGCACAGACTAAAAGCCCTGACCCTACATAATCGCGCAAATAATTTGGCCACTAAAGCCTGCTCTCCGCTCCAAAACAATCACCTCCTTTACTGTGTGATCTACTACCAAAAGGCAGGAGTGTGTCACAGGAGCGGTTTTCCCCACGCACACAACCTGAAATTAAACTGAAATGAGATCACATCACTGATAACACCCCCCGCCCCCGCCTCAAAGATACATGTGATATACTTTGTGAGCTCCTGTTCAACTGTTTGATGCAGAGCTACAGGCCAACAGCGAGTGTATTTATCCTGCAGCATACTCTACTTTTTTTCTTGAGGAGTTTCAGGATATGAGGCTATAAAAGCAACCACCACAACCCCACTGTTACGCTACCTATGCATAGCAGCCACAGAGAAGTTATTTACTGTGGTTTTATTTGTTATTACGCTGGGCAGACCTACCTGTCACTGACCCTCGGTGGACCTCTGACTCCCACCAGAGGAGCACATGCTTCAGCTACAGCGTGTCTCCACCATCTCTGAACACAGTGGCTAACAATATAAAGACTGTAAACCTACCTTACTCTTGACCTCGGCGGAAAGTCCGAAGGCTGGGCCGCTCCTGAAATGTGTTGTCATTCTGTCGTTTTTTGGGGGGCTATTTACAATGGAGCTGGGGAGAGCTTTAAAAAAAAGGAGAGGCAGGTTAGAGCTCTCTGTCCGAGCGAGGCAGAGGAAGCGCGCAGAAAAAGTCCCCAACAAATCCCAACAAATTTTTGCTTTTCTTTTTATTCTTAATATTATTGTTCGTCACAGTTGTGCTCGGATCTGCTGGTGGAGGCTTTTGGACAACTTTCCAGCACTTTTCGGAATCTTTTTAAAACTCTTCCCATGTGTGTGCTCTCTGATTGGCCGGGCTCGCCGTCCAATCCGGACGCAGCCTCTTCACGGAGGGCAGTGATGTCACCGCTTGGGTATTGGATTTAATCAGTGTCACTTTTTCCAACTTCAGGGCAGTCAGGGATCATTCTCACGTGTGTTAATATGCAGTTTGCTAAAGTTATGTCACTGTTATGTTCAGCTGAATTCCTGATTTTAGTCAAGGTGTTAAAAGGCATTTTATTTAGCAGTGATATTTATAAATGTATAGCCTAAATACAATTCAATCTTCATTGCAACAGAAATATTACAATAATACAGGACAAAGGGAAATGATAAAACATTAAAAAGTAGAAGCTTATATATGTGATAATACTAATGTGTCTAAAAGTGGTCATTTCCAAACAACCTGAAGTCCATCATTTTACAGTTAGGAAGATTATTCACAAATGGAAAACATTCAAGACAGCTGCCAATCTTCCCGGGAGTGGACATCCCAGCAAACCTGCCCCAAAGTCAGACTACTGGTTTATGTTACGTGTTCACACTGTGCAACACTCAGAAAACTGCAAAAGACCCAAGAGCTTCATCTCAGACTCTACAGGCCTCAGTTATCATGTTAAATGTTAAAGTTCATGACAGCACAATTAGAAAAAGACTGAACAAGCATGGGTTGTTTGGATGGGCTGACAGGAGAAAGCCTCTTCTGTCTAAAATGAACACGGCAGCATAGCTTAGATTTCCAAAGTTTTCCAAAGTCCTTTGGACAGATAAGACCAAAGTGGAGATGTTTGTTGTGCGCAGGCACACATTTGGAGAAAACCAAACACAGCACAAACACCTCACACCAACTGCTAATCACTGAGTTGACCATGAACTCCTCTCTATACCAAAGTATTCCAGAGTCAGATGTGAGGCCATCTGTCTGACAGCTAAAGCTTGGCTGAAACTGGGTCATGGACAATGATCCCTAACACAGCAGCACATCTACAACAGAGTGGCTGAAAATGAAAAGAATCAATGTGTTGCAATGGCCTCAAACCTCAACCTGACTGAAATGTTGTGGCAGGGCCTTAAGAGAGCTCTGCATGAATAAACTCCCACAAACCTCAAAGAACTGAAGCAATGTTGTAAAGGAGAGCGGGCCAAAATTCCTCCAAAACAACCTTAGAAACTGATAAAGTCATACAGAAAATGATTCTGCAAGTTATTGATTCCTAGTTTGCACTTAGTTTTTCACACACTGCTTCTGCATTTTGGCTTAGTTTTTGTTAAATAAATAATGACAGTGTAATGTGCCTCGTTGTTCATCTGAGGACCTGAAAACCTTACAATTGAAAGAGAGTGTACTTTCACGACTGTATTTAGCCCAAAAATCAGCATAAGCCCGGTGCTGTCATAGATTAGAGTGAATGGACCTGATTAATGTAAAAATGGTATAGAAATAGTTGCATGCATATATCAGCTATCAGTTAACTCAAACAAGTATCCATATTTAGTAGAGAACTGAAAAGACCGTAACATAGAAAGCTGTACATGAAATCAGGCTCAGGGGGTCGAGCAGGTTATCTGCTAATCTGAAGGTCGGTGATTTGACTCGTGGATCTTCAAGTCTGCATGTTGAAGTGTCCTTGTGCAAGATACTGAACCTCAAGTTGGAGAGAGTGTGTGTGAATGTTAGACAAAGCACTTAAAGGCACAGGATAAAAGTGCTGCATGAAAGGTGTGTGAGAACTGGTGAATGAGGCTTGTGGCAGAAAGTGCTTAGAGTGCTCAGCCAGAGTAGAAAAGTACCAGTCAATTTACCATCAATCAAATGAACTATTTAGTTCAAGGTAACCAAGTTGTGTGAATTTAAATATGTCAAAAATAACCTCATCCCAAGGTTTGTGGCTTTTTCAGTGGATCCCACAATCTTCCTCAGCTGACTGAATTGTTGCTTGTTTGAGTTCCCACTAATCTGAAAACTTAAAGGACTGGGATCTGGCTAAAATGGAAAGTTCGTTATTGATCTTGGACACAGCATTCCAGAGCAGATCTGGAGTATTTGACAGTATTTAATGAATGTTTCTGTTTTAGTTTTCAAGCTAACATGGATGAGAAGTTCTTAAAATACTTCATTATGTCAGAGAATGTTCAGAGTGCTCATGCCCATACACTGTTGTGGGACTGATTTCCGCATGCTTGACATGTGTTTGTGCATAAAAAAAGCTACTGTAGTGTGCCTGACGTCACCCTGGGAACAATGAGGTGGTTTTCCTGTTTTATTCTGGAGTGTTAACCCTTCTTTCCCCCATAGGCAGGCAGATGACAAGGAAAGGCATGCAG
>JASGAU010391528.1:0-10939 GCA_030220045.1 Australoheros facetus | reverse complement strand
CACACACACACACACACACACACACACACACACACACACACACACACACACACACACACACACACACACACACACACACACACACACACACACACGTTAATGACCAGAAAAGGGGATGGGGTCTGCTGTAACATCCCATCATCCCTGGCCGCCTTGTCAGCCTGGCAGGAGATTCCCTCCTCCAAACGCTCAGCAAATACACCTGCTATTCATTTCCTACAAGGCAGAGAAGGCTCGCCAGACCTGACAAAGCTATTTACCCACCTCCAGCCCAGCCTGTGCAGACGCTATCGCTAATGTTTTCCCTTCTGCAGGAGATCAATATGTTTGGAGGCAGACAAACAACCCTGCTCTGCCAGGCAGGCTCTTCCCCGTTTAGCAGGCCACCACTGGGGGCCCTGACAGCAGATGTACACAAGCGAATCAACAAGCGACGCTTCTCCAGAGTCAACACTGGACACCATCAACAGTGCAAGATCTACAGTGCTAAGAATTAACACTGCAGCCCATATGTGCCATACCAAGGATCAACACTCATCCTCGCTCATGTGCCAAGTTATGTCGGCTGCAGGAAAACAAACCACAGAAGGAATATTGATCCAGGCGCAAGCCAGGGGAATCACTGAAATTTAAAGCTGCTGGAATGAACATAAAGCAGGAGAGTATAGTCAGCTGGAGAGCTGCTTGCTGTGAAATGCCTAGGACAGGAAAAGCAAAAATAATTCAGACAGATTCAGAGGAGCACATAACTTTTCACCAGATAAAATAGGGATGTAAGCCTGAGCAAACAACAGCAACAATACCAGACAATACAAACAGAAAGAGCCAGACTAAACCAACATCCAGGTCTCCCAATCTTCTCCTCTGGATAAGCCCTCATCCTCTCCAGGGCCTCCCCTCTTCTACTCTCCTCCCATCATGTTTCCTCGCCTCTCATTTCCCCCTCTAATCTTTACCTTTCTGCTCCTCTTGTCATCTCTCTTCTTGTTTCCACCAGTTTCATCTTCTTTAAATTCTTCTCCTCTCCTTTGCTTTTTATTTCTTCTCTTGTCATTTCCTCCCATCTTGTTTGCCATCTGTTTTCTTGTCATCTCCTCCACTTTTCTGTCTACTTGTTTCCTTTCTGTTCCCATCCTGTTTGATTCGAATCCTCTTGTTTACTCTCTTTTCATTTTCTCACTTCATCTCCTCATCTCTCCTTTCCTCTCTTTTCTTCTCCCCTCCTCAACTCTTGTATCCTCTTAGTTTGATCTGTTGTTTCCTTTTCTCATCTCCTTTCCTCATCTCTTGTTTTCCTCTTCCTTTTTCATCTCCTCTTGTCTCATTACCTCTGCTCTGCCCTTGGTTTCGTAATTGCATCCGTGTTTCCACTCCTCTTGTTCCTTTCCTCATGTTTCCTCTTGTCTTCTCCTATTTCCTCTCCTCTCTTCTAATTTCCTCTCCTCTCCTTTTTTACTCTCCCCTTGTTTCCTTTCATCTCATCATGTTTCTTCTCCTCTTGCTTCTTCTCTTTTCTCCTTTCCTTTCGCCCAGTCTTGTTTGCTTTCATCTTTTTTCTTCTTCTCTTATTTTAATATTTTTGTTTCCTTTCCCCTTCATGTTTTCTTCCTGTCTTCTTCTTTCCTCTCCTCTTGTTTCTTTTCCTCTCTTGTAGTTTCTTCTCATCTTGTTTTCTCTCCTGTCCCCATGTTTGTTCTCTTTTTGTTTCATTTCCTCTTCTCTTATTCCCTCACCTCCTGTACCTTTCTTTCCTCTATTCGCCACCATCCCCTTTTGTTTTCTCATCCTGTATTCTCCTCTTTCTTCATTTTATTCACTCAGATAAAATCCAGTCATTTCACAACTTATTTTTCTATTTTTTTGGTTTTTCAAACTTGATGAAAAACATTATTTTCTACAGCTTGTATATCTGCAGGAAAATCTTGCTCCCATTTGATTGTCAGTGTGGTATTTTATATTGGTAAATGTCCATGAGGAGAGGGACAGTGAAAGCAGCTCATTTGTGTGTGCATGTGCTGTTGTTGAAGGTCCACTGTGATCCACGGATAGAAATATGCACAGAACAAGTCAATGTTTAATGCATTTGAATATTCTTTTTGAATTGAAGCAGCTGTGTGCAAATGTGTGTGTGCTTAAGGTGGTCATGGCATGGATTTCTTGTTTTGCATGTGTGTGTGTGTGTGTGTGTGTGTGTGTGTGTGTGTGTGTGTGTGTGTGTGTGTGTGTGGGAGCAGCAAAGTGAGTGTGTAAAATTGTTCTGTGTTGTGGAGATAACACTGGATCCCTATCAGCTGCATCAGGGGGCTTAAGTCCCCAGTGGGTGTGAGGGGAGAATGAATTTTCCTCACTACTCTGCATATTACAGGATTACACTGCACCTTTAGATATGCTTGGGCTGAGCCTATCTGTGCCTTATGGCTATACGCATGTAGATTATTGAAATAGACTGTCACACAGTGAATGAGCTGAAGGAACACCACAGGGACT
This sequence comes from Australoheros facetus, assembly GCA_030220045.1. Taxonomy (NCBI): domain Eukaryota; kingdom Metazoa; phylum Chordata; class Actinopteri; order Cichliformes; family Cichlidae; genus Australoheros; species Australoheros facetus. The sequence goes on along the minus strand of JASGAU010391528.1, from coordinate 8,452 downwards.
GTACCGGGTCCTGAAATGAAATACACCAAAGTGAGATAACCATGATAGGATTTTGCTTTTTTGATATTGTTTGGAAAGAATGGAGCTTTATAACCTGAGAGTTTGACTTTTTTGATTTTTTTTTTTTTTTTTACATAAAAATAACCAAAAATGTGTTTCCCCACTGCTTCTCTTTGTTCACAAAAGGAAAAAGATTCAGCAAAGCAGCTACAAAAAGGAATTCTGTGTTTATTTTGTAACGATAGATCTGAACTGCAGCCAGGGGCACTGCGAAGAATTTCAGGGGTTCCCATGCAAGCAGCCTTCTCAGGCCCCTGAAACTGCCATTTCTGGCACTTTCCAGGATCGTGTTTGCCCCTGGGGCCCCCATAAGCCATTCAGACGCCTACCTTGAGCTTACATCAGGTGTGACAGAGTCTTTCATCTGTTACAAGTTGCCTGCTGGTGCCACATGTAGAGGATGTGTAGGCAGAAAATATGTAGGCAGTTATTCTGCCTTATGTCCTCTGCGTTTTATCGCGGACAGAGGAGAGGGAAGTTGAGAGGGGAGGGGCAAGGAGGGGCCATCTCCTTCTCTCTCTTTTTTTTTCCTTCAATGCCTCCTTCGCTCAGGCCATCTTCCCCCCTCACTGCCTCTGGCTAATTACTCCTTTTTTTCAAATGCAAAGCAGCGGCAGTAAGTGAGATGATTTTTCGGCGGCCGCTTTAGGGAAAAAGCGAGGAGAAAGAAGAGAAAAAAAGCCACAGCAAGAAAAGAGGAGCCAGAAGAAGACGAGAGAGGCTGAATGGAAGAAAGAGGTGACTTTCTTTCCTCGGCTGGCAGGGACCTTTGAAGTTGGGCAAGATGGAGAGGCGAGGGAGGGGGTCTTTCTGTGAGGGGACGGAGGTAAGAAAAAAGCAAGGGAAGATCGTGTTAACGAGATGGCCTCTAAAGACGAATTAAATGGTGGGAGAAAAGAAACACGATCAGGCCTGGTCCTACTTATAGACTCCTCACAGACTCACTCTTTTCAACACCGCAGAGGTGTTCCAAAGCCTGAATTCCTTAGCTCAGCTCTTTAAAAGGCTTGGAGTGTGGGGTGTGTGAGTGAGGGGCTGTTTTCGGGGCAATAGGGTATGTATGTGTGTGTGTGTGTCTGGGTGCAAATGTGTATGCAGGAGGGTCACCCGTCCTTTAGTCACACATCCCAGCCCCTCAATGGGGAGGTCAGGGACTTACACACCGATGGAGGGTCAGAAGTGGCAGGGATTACACGTCTGCTCTAAGTCCCCCTAGATCCCAGTGTTTTCATTCCCTCTTGCTGTTTGTTGTTTTGTGGCGAAGCAGACGGAGGAAAGAAAAGGAGACGGTCGGGGAATTAGTGTAAAGCTCAGGAGATGAATGGGCATCTTATTCGCACCTCTTGTAGGCTGTTTTTCAGCCCCCCCCCAAAACAGCCCTCCCATTCCTTGTCATAGTGAAAGCACGTTAGGGTTGCCTTTGTGCGGACAAAAGGAGACTCCCCTCCTGGCTTTCATGCTCCTGGTGGAGCAACAAGGGGATTTGGCCTGCGGTGCAGCACCCAGAGCTGCTCCAGCTATGATTGGACATTGGCAGGAGAGAGCTCTGCCTCTCCTTTCTTGATTAATCAAGTGATTCCAGTGCTCTCAATAACACCTTTTTCTAACACACTCTTTCTGTGTCTCAATAATCCTGCCCCCCCACCAACAACCACCCTTACAACTTACATCTGCCTTTTTTTCATCCAACAGAACTTGTTTTGTTTTGTTTTGTTGGTTTTTTTTATGAGCTTCTTGTTACTCTCTGCTTGTGTGGGAGTTTTTAAAATTATTATTATTACTTCAGTGTGCTTGTCACCACTGACACGTGAAAACATTAGCGGGACTCATTTAGAGAATTTTTACAAGAGTTGTCCAAGAGTTGACCCAACGTGTCATTCAAAAAAAACAAGTGGCTTCAACTGTCTGATTTTTAAATGATATTAAGAGAAATGATTTTTCTGTAAACAGTGATCCACAGGAGGCGACTCTTATTTGAGTGTTTTAAAAACACATCTCCTCAGCTCATGCATCGTCCTACTTTTTTATATGCATTGTAATTTGCGCGCACTCCAATGCAATCACACTGGAAAGATTATTCTTTTATTATTCCTGATGCCGCATCAGGCTATTGAGTATATTCAGTTCAGTGCAATTAAATTCAGCTTAGTTTCGTTCAGCTGAAATCAAAGGCTAGCACACTCTGACAGCTATCATTTGCTGTTATGAACTGCACAAAAATATCACGGAGGGCTAAGCACTTGCAGTTGCAAATTATTTGTACTCATATAAAGTGGCTGACTGGTCACCGTGCTCAGTTCACTTGAGCTACAGGTTCAGGATTGCAGACAATATAGGAGAAAATATCTATAGAATATGTTAGCTGTGTAACATCAAGTGATTATGTGGTGACAAATTATTCATCTGACATTCTTCATGCAGCGATGATGCAGGTGCAGAAGGTGAAATGATCCACTGTAAAGAATGTTTCATGTGTTGAAGTTTAGTTCCCGTCGCAACGTTGGCTAATATCAATAGTTGGGTATGATAAACTTGGACACAAGCTGTTTCTTAGCAACGCAATTTCAGTGAAATGATGATATAGCTGCTCTGTACTCTGAGCCGCCGTGGTCAAGCTGCTTGGGGTTGAGTGGCCCCAGCAGCTCGGAAATAAAATAATATTTTAGGAAATAAAGAATATAAAATGGTATCATAGAGTTGCTTCATCCAACACCCATCAGCTCCCTCCCAAAGACATATTTTTAATTTAAAAACTCCTGAAAGCATACTCCCGAATAAGAGACGCTGCGTCCATGTCGGTTGGATATTTAGATGCAATATTTAGGTGCTTTGAGCACCACAAACTAATTCAACACACTTCCACAGTATTGACAACACAAGTTGTGGTGACCTGTATGAAAAATCTGGACAAATGAAATCAGAGCTGTCTACATTACTACAACTATGACTGAATGTAAGCGCCTCGAGGTGACTGTTTATTGTGATCTAGTGCTATATAAATAAAATTGAATTGAATGTGATGTTTCTAAAAAAAAAAAAAAAATCTAACTGACCCTTTAAATCAGCTAGCTGGTCTTCATGTACATCCTCAGGAACCATAAAGACACTGCACCAAAATAACACCTGATCCAGTCGATGGCACTGATCTGCTCCAGTCCCAACAAGCAGGCCAAAAATAATTCACCCTGGTTATTTCTGGTTATGTACTTGTGCAGGGAAGTTTCTGCTCTACAGAAAAAAGGCCAACTTCTGTGCTGAACAGCTCGTCTGCAATCTTTTTTTTTTTTTTAAAGAAATTGAGAGACACACAGTAATAACAAAACTCCACTGAACATGACAGATATCTGTCCTTGAAAAACTGGTCAGGCATGCCAGAGACAAGATAAAGGTTGAATACAAAGCATATATTCGTCATTTTTAAGCATGTTACACCATTCAGATTACAAACCAAAAGCTTGTGCTACACAGTAGAATTAGGCACTTAGTGAGGTAACTTCAGGTTTAACTCTGGGTTTTCAGGGTTATGAAGGTGCTTCACTTCTCACCAGGGTACATCATTGTGGTAACTTATGCTGCAGGTCTAACCTGCTCCGGGGCAGATCATGGTCGAGATAAGAGGTCAGCATGGACAAAATCACCGCCCATGGATCAATACGTTCTCTGGACATTAGTGTCATCACTCAAGATCTGATGGCGCAGAGGTAGTGAAGGTGGATGTGTTTAAATACCTGAAGTCAACCATTCAAAGCAGTGGACAGTGCACAAAAGAGGTGAAGACGAGAGTGCAGGCAGGGTGGAGTGGGTGGAGACGAGTGTCAGGGGTGATTTGTCACAGAAGGATAGCAGCAAGAGTGAAAGGGAAGGTTTACAAGATGGTAGTGAGACCTGCTGTGATGTATGGTTTGGAGATGGAGGCACTGACAAAAAGACAGGAGGTGGAGCTGGAGGTGGCAGGGCTGAAGACACTATGATTTTTGTTGGGAGTGACCAGACTTGACGGCATTAGAAATGAGTTTATCAGAGGTACAGTTCAGGCTGAGCAGTTTGGAGACAAAGTTAGAGAGGAAAAGCTGAGATGGTTTGGACAGGTGCAGAGGAGGTAGTGGATCTAATGGACAAAGGATGTTGAATATGGAGCTGCCAGGAAGGAGGAAAAGAAGAAGTCCACAGAGAAGACTCATGGATGTAGTGAAAGAAGACATGCAGAGGGTTGGGGAGGCAGAGGAGGATGCTAGGGGTAGGGTAAGCTGGAGGCAGATGATCGGATGTGGCAACCTCTAAAGGGAGCAGCCAAAGAAGAAGACCTAAGTTCCAGTGGACCTGGGTGTGGAGAAAGTAAGAGAGGCGAGTTTTAGATAGAGTTAGATTCAGCTCATTGTCATTGTGCGCACATGGCACACAACGAAATGATGGTTCCAGATCACTCATCCAGAGACGAGCATCTGCGGTCATGCAGCCAGAGACCGGCACTACCGTTAGGCAATGTGGTTTAAGTGTCTTGCCCAAGGACACAACGCAGCGTCTTCCAGCTGCAAGACGAGCGCCTACCCACTGCACCACTGCACCACTGCCACTGCTGTTTAAAGTCAGACTTTCTCTGATGGGCATCAAGATTCTCAGCAGGCGCTTTTATTGCCTACCTCACTTACCTACAGGAAATTTTAAAGACAATTCATTGGTCTGTAGTCCTAAAACAGAGAACACCAAGGCCTCTTGATTTTATAAGACAATTTGCATTTAAGGCTACTCATTTTAAATTCTGTTTATTTGTTCTTACTTTCAGCAGAAATGCAGCTGAAAGAATACTACTAAAACAGTTAACAGTTATAACTATATAAGTGTCACATTCATTTAATAGAGTACATTGCAGTACATATAGACAGATCTACCTGTGCCTCACTGATGGCCAATGATACTGATAAGTCCATTAGCTGGTTTGTTTGATTGTTTGCCTGCTTTCCTTTGTGGCTTTTCTAGTCTTATAAACAGTGCTGTAGAGCAATTAAATTACCACACAGCAAACTTGTGTCCAGGTATGCTTCTAACCCCTAACCCTACAGCGCATCTATCAGGGGTTAAAATTTGTTTGCATTTTTTTTTCATATAAAAGAAATCTATTTGACATTTTGATTCTATCTGATACAAACTTTTAAGTGTTGGCGGAAATCAAATTAGATAAGAAGATGAAATTAGCTAGGCAGCCTAAACAATGGTAATAATGATAGGCATCACAGACATTCACAGTTATTGAGCTGGCTTGTTCACCCTGGCTTGAACAATTTCAGTATTCACATAAATAATTTTACTTCTATGTCTGCGCCCTGCATAGCTCCTGTAAGGGACACAATATGCACCAGTCTGTAAACTCAACACCTGTCCGGCTGGAAATCTCTTTGCGATGGTGTATCTGAATTCCTTTTGTCTTATCACCTCAGCAGCTTTGTATCTGGTTGGGGAAATTTCAGAGTAGGTGGGTGGCTGCTATAGATGCTACAAAGACAAGAGAAAAACACACACAGAGAGAGAAAGGGGGGTGAGAGGTGGTGATAAACAGAGTTGGGTGGGGGGTGCCTTGCGACGATAAATCAAGTTCCAGACTAATCTATTTAGCATGCTCTCACCATTATCCTGTCAGTGAAACAGCTAATTAATTAACTGATTCCACAATGAAGAGGTTTTGAATGAGCCCATTTAGATAATTACTACAAGGAGCCGATCGGGCCAGTCATTTACAACTGTCACACAGGTTCCTGCTTTGGCAGCTGCCCTTCACTCTGGCCCTGGCCTTCATTATCACAAACATTCTCCATACTGCATGACAACAACTGCAATGTGAAGTTTATGGGTCTGAGCACAGATATAGGAAACATAGGTCAAATTCTTTTTTTTTTTTAATAGTATGAGCATCGTCTGGGTCCAAATAAAATAAACTCACACCTCATGGAATCATCTGAAACCCTGAAAGTGCAAAGGTAAGCATAAAGAATGAATCCCAGCTTATTTGCACCTTTCTTGTTTTGTCAGAATTGTTGCTGTTTGAAAAACTGACAATTTGGACATTTTGTTTGCAGGCACCAAGGGAATGCAACAAAGCACACACAGAGACAAGGGATTACTGATGAACTCAATTTAATGAGAAAGAATCCAAAAGATACATGATGAGATTTCCTTGTACGAACGAGCCAATGACAATTATCAGCATCATTGGCTCCAAAGTTAATAAAAGCCATTTATGTTCTTGTTTTTCGTAATGTGGAGGTAGGAACCTTGTCTGCATGCCTTGATTTGAAAATGGAATACACAGACATAATTCCTTCTTTTTATGCTAAAATGATGCTCATAATCTGATTGCTCTTTTCAAAAGCTGCTAGCAGCCACTTGCCCTCGGCGAAGCTGTATGTGAAAAACTGACTGATCCTAGAAATAATTCACAAGACAGCGGACCTTTGTGTCTTGCTTTGCATCCCGCTTCCCTCACAGATATTGGGACGGTTAGCACCGTCACCTCACAGCAAGAAGGTTCAGCGTTTGAATCCAAACTGGGGCCTTTCTGTGTGGAGTTTGCAGGTTCCCCCTGTCCCTGTGTGACTTCTCTCCGAGTACCCTGGTATCTTCCCATGCATGGGTTCGATTAACTGGTGTTTTTAAATTGGCTGCAGGTGCGAATGCGAAAATCAGTCTATTTGTCTTAGCTCACTTACGTCACTACACTCTGTTAATGATTATCAGCTTATCAGATGCTGGCGTTGTTTTGTAATAAAGGTTTCATTACTGATCTGTGTGCCTGTTCTCATTCTCAGGGTCTCAAATACTGATTTTTTTTAATTTTTTGTCAAACCTGGTGTTTTAAAGATAAGGACAAGGTGTCCTTTGGCAACACTGCTGGGAGAGTTATAATAGCCACCCAAATAGATGCACTACACAGTTCTTTTTAGGACATTTAAGGGACCCAAAAACAACATAAATATCATATTGATACATGGTTTATAAATGAATTATTGATACAATTATTAAACATTACTACCTTTCATTGCAATGGTTTTTAATTAGCATTTGTTAGCAAGGCTCATTATAAAGTGTTGCCCATGCAATCAAAAGGACATTCAACCAGAGCTTTTTTTCATTCCCAGAACCAGTCCTGTAGCTTTCTTCAATTATTTTTTTGTCCTCTCAAAATCCTGCACAGGAAAATCAGAGACTATAATATGGAGCATGGCAGCCCTGTGAAAGGACCCACTGTAGAAAACAGTTTTTTCACAACTAACAGTTGCTGCTTGCGCACATTAGGAAGGTTTTTGCAAATTGTTTAGGAAATGACTAAGCACAGTTGGTCGCAATTTGAACAATTATTGGGTGTATATGTATTTGTGAGAAAAATAGATCATATTTCTATCATCTGAGTAGTTTAACTCCTCCAAACATGCTATGGTAGTTCATTGTGTAAGTCACCAGATGCAGAACAGTCCACATCTGCAGAGCCAACAGATGTAAGTCATGTGATGTAAACCACACTAGTTTACATTATGTCAAAGGAACCTGTCATTTTGGTGACAGTGAGTCATTCGCTGGTGTAATAATGTCACATAAGAGTTATCTGATATGAAAACACCTCACAGCAGCTCTGAATATTATCAGTACAGATTTTGGAACTTCAGAAAGCTATTAAATAACAATCACTCTGCCCTGTGTCACAGGCTTTGATGTGAATAGTAGAATTAATGCATTTCACACACAGCCAACAGGAATAAATGGCACTGTTTGATTGTTAAGCCAGGTTATTCTTTTCTGCTAGACCGCCTGTGTGGCTCCTGCAAACAAACCATATGCTGCTTTTAGACATGCAATCTATTATCAATGCAAACCTGAAATGATCCACTTGGTAAAATATACATTTTAACCTTTTTTTTGTAGGATTCAGAGTTGCGGCATGATAAGATCTTAAGATTTGCAGGTAAAAGTCTTTCTGTTTATTTTATTTTATTTTATATAAACAAATTTACAAGTGAAATGCTTCAGTTTTCCAGTTTAAAAAATGCACAGACTCACAGAAAACAGCACATGATGAAAGAAGCTGCATGCTGAACAAAAAATAAATTAAAAAAAATGAATACTCCAAGAGGGTCAAATCTGAAGTGGTCCACTCTGATAAAGAATTAAAGAATAAACAAAACAAACCACCATCGTAGGAGGAAGTTAATTAGCTGCACAAGACGGGACACCGATACATAAGCTGCTATCTCTTTAAATTAACAATTACTTGATCAATTCTGTTTGATTAAAGGAACATGATTGTCATTGGTGTGTGTGTGTGTGTGTGTGTGTGTGTGTGTGTGTGTGTGTGTGTGTGTGTGTGTGTGTGTGTGTGTGTGTGTGTGTGTGTGTGTGTGTGTGT
>JASGAU010391527.1:0-10156 GCA_030220045.1 Australoheros facetus | reverse complement strand
GCGAATCTCGTCCACCCCAGGGGCCCTGCCACCAAGGAGTTGTTTAACTGCCTCAGTGACCTCACCCCCAGTGATGTTTAAGTCATCTCCCTCGTCCCCAGACTCTGCTTCCACTACAGAAAGCGTGTCAGTGGGATTCAGGAGGTCCTCGAAGTATTCCTTCCACCGTCCGACTATAGCCTCAGTTGAAGTCAGCAGCACCCCACCTGCACTATAAACCGTGTGAGTGGAGCACTGCTTTCCCCTCCTGAGTCGCCTGACGGTTTGCCAGAATCGCTTCCATAGCCTCACCGAACTCCTCCCACACCTCCCACACTCCTCCCACAGTTTTTGCTTCAGCCACTGCCCGAGCTGCATTCCGCTTGACCTGCCAATACACCTTGGTTTGTCCTCTAGTTTTCCTGAACACAGAAAGAGTGTGACTTCCATAAACTTTCAGTCAATATCACACCTGTATCACACTTGATGGTTTCCGTCTGTTAATTTTACCACCTTCGACTGCAGCTCTGCTTCAGCCTCTCCATGCATCTTCACCTTCACCTCTTTCCTTCACACTCATTCCTCCTCCTCCCATTCCTTCTCTTGCTTTCTGTCTGTCTCTGTTACTGTGCCCCCCACTCCCTTCCTCTCTTTATCTTTCGAAGCCTCCTTTTGAAGTCATGGTGCTGATGCAGTTGCCATGGTGACTGCTGGTGGAAAGAAGAGGGCTGTGTTGCAGGAGGAGAAAATCAGCAGAAATCAGCTGCACCCGTAGGCCTTGCAGACTCTTTAATAAGTTGACTTCTCTTCAGAGTCCATGATGTTCAGTCCTGTGTGTTTGAGAGACAGAAATCGAATGTGTGCTTGTTTTTTTGCTAAGGGTCACTCATTTTTCCTGCTCTTTGTTTGAAATGAATAAAAGAACACTTCAGGCCTTTAAATGGGTTTGACCTACCAGGGAACAAGAACATGTCACCCTAATTCTTGGAAAGAAGTGAATAATAGAAACACTAAATGAAAAAGAAAAACAGTTCCAAGTCTACAGACTTGTTTTAAGGAGGCAACAAACAGCCTGATGATTTTTTTTACAGAATAAAGGGTCAGCTATAACCGGAAGGTCCAGTCCGGTGAAATGGAAACATTTAATATCTTCTGTTTTTTTGGTAAAATGCACTAATGTTGAGGTGATGACAGCTTTACCGCTCAGAAGTAAAATACTTGGTTAAAGGCATTTAATAAGTTGTTTGAGTCTTAAAAACTAAAATGCTTTAGTTGTCTGACAGAAATGTGAAGGGATGCATGTGACTAATCAACTAAATGTTATTGCTTTAGTTTATCAGTGTCAGAAATACTGACCAGTTAAATGCTTTATTCTTATTTACCTGTTGGTTCAAAGGTGACGCCACAAATCAGGGCTGTGATATTACACATTCCGTGAAATACCGTGCATTTCAGCAACATTTAAAAAAAAAAATTTTTTTATTGAAGCGGGTGATGGACAGTTTCGTGCAGCCCTTAAATACGCAATATTTGTATGGACTGTGTTGAATCTCAGCCATTAGTCTGGGCTTGGTTTTGAGTCTTGTCAGTCTTTGTGCTTTCATTCAAATGATTGGTAAAATAGCTTCTTTTGGAAGCTAGAAAAACGTTTACTTTCGCTCCACCTGAGCTGATTGTCTCTATTGCAGCTCCACCCCTTTGTACAGACAGACTGCACGCAAAACAGCTGCCTGCTGCTGTTGTGTTATCAGTGTTTTTGTTGAAAACATGGGGCCTCAAGAGCGTAATATTGTAATGCTTTGTATTCACAAGCTATTCTCCTAAATAAATTTCTACTGCAGGTCTATTTTCAGTCACTAACCAGGGATTAAAGTATAAAAAATATTTTGATGGGAAAGGGGTCCTTCCAGTACTGAACGATTGCTAGTGCTAATAGCAGCGCTTGCTAGCAATATGTCTGTTATAGCAATCTGTTCTGAGAGCTGAAGTAGAGAAAAAAAAACAGCTGAAATTCTCAGCACAGCGAGCACAACACGCAAACACGGCAGAGAGCGGTGGAGGCGGAAAAACATGTCAGCGATGATTCACTTAGTGGTAAAGAGAATCTGATGCAGCGACTGAGAACTTTTGAAAATGTGAGGGTTTTTTGTTTTTTTTTTAACTCCTGATCCCCACTCCAGTCCAGTAGGTGGTGGTAATGCAGCTCTAAGCTGGTTTGCCCACCGCCATTAAACCCACAAGAGGAAAAAGACAACGACGGAGAACTGTACTGGTGCTAGCATCGAAGCAACAAATTTGCTTCGAGGATTTTTTTATAATTGAATTATTCTAGTTACTCGAGGAATTATTGCAGCCCTAAATCTTAACAAATAGGCTGACCAATTAGTATTTCTGGTACCAACTAGTGACAATAGTGACGATTAGTCGCGCACATACCTAGCTAAAACTGATCATCAAAATATTGATCAGAGTGGGCTGAGCTTCCTCTACATGTTTCTGTTTGATTTAATGTTGGTGTTGTCATGAACGCGGTCACAGTTCTGTTTAGTTTTTCCGATCACACGATGTCCTCAGCGTTAATCACTCTTTCATGGTGAAACTGTTTCAAGGAGGTGCTGTCTGTTAGGACATGAGGAAGAGGAGGGTTCAGCTTCTGTTAAGGAAACAAAGAGAAATGTAACTGAATGAGCGATGAGGTCAGAAAATTCTCTTCATCCAATCAGAGCCTGCAAGGCTTTAATGAAATGCAGTAATTATGGCCATAAATCACCGGCCTGCAGCTGAGTCACTCTGCAATGGCACCCCATCACCTCTGTCTCTGTTTCCCTTCTGTTCTTTCTCAAAGCTTTGCTGTGCTGCGGTTTTATTTCTAGTTATTGGCGTACATCTGTTTCTTGGGTTTTAAAGTCAAGTCTTTGCTGTTTACTCAACAAACTCTGCCTCTCCTGATAAATTATCCATTTTCCACAAGTAATTCACATTTTTTCTTCAACAAGGTGAGAGCGGAGATTAGACGCAAACCACCAGGCGTAATTTTTATGAAGCTCAGTGGAGATGTGGAGCATGGACAGTGGAAAAGCCTCTTTACCTCTCACATCCATCATGTTGCCTGTAATCTGGTAGGGTTAGGATAACCTTCACATATTCTCTTTTATATGAAACATTCACCTACCAGACAAACCCAAATGGAGGTCTTATAATAGAAGAACTGTAAGGCCAAAATGCATTTGAGACACTTGATGAGTGTTAACATCTTTGTTATTCTTTGTTAATCCCACATAAAGAACAGTACACCTGCTTTTAGCTGGCATTTCTTCAGACTAGTGGAAAGGTTTGTAATTAAAACAACAGGTATTATACTCATAATAAACACTGATAAGAAAAACAGAGTTAAAGATTGTTTCACTTTTACATGAAGGGTTTATTTTGTACTGCCAGTACTTGATGTTCTTCATCTAATATAATAGGTTTTATGTTTTAATAAAAGCCTTTATGTTGATGAAAATGTATATAAAAATGCTCATATCTGACATTCACGAATATCATCCATGACAGTTTATGTTTTTGGTTCAATAAGCCACATGTCTGAGTGTGGCACCCCAACTTCCAACTCTTCACTATAACCACCTTATTTAAACCCCGTCTGCTTCACCTGAAGCTGATTTCAGTGGTTAGTCCTGACACTAACCACTCCGTCCTAAGCCAAAGCTGAAGATGAACTTAGAGCTGACCCAGTGGTATTTTCTTTACTCTAACCACTCTGTTTCTGTCCTGTGAGCCCTGAGTGACTTTTTCTATCCAGACTGTTTTAAGTTGGTGGACTGAAACGACAGCAGTCGACTGTTAAGTCACCAATGAACCACCAGAGTGGTTCATTGGTGACTTAACAGATGTTTAGAAGTTGAATTGTGGCTCACACATCCGTTTAGCTTTCTTTCAAATTGTAAAGTAATGTAACTTCTCTGTGGATGTGTCCAGCTGGTCATGAAAAACGTGGATGTCCGCATGGATCCTCATGCTCACCATCTGATGACAGAAGTTAGGTCACTCTGAACCAATCAGACACCGGGAAACTCGTGGGTGCAGAAAATTTAGTCTTTCTTTAGGGCTGGGGTAGGCTTTAGGTTTGGTTAACATGTAGCCCCTTTTTGTCCCATTTGGAAGAGCCAAACAGAAAAAGCTCATCCAGCGTGAGCACTATAAACTTTACCTGAAAGCTAATATCATCTCATTTCTGAAGTCCTGCCCATCTACTGTATGGCTAAAAGCAAACCTGATCCTAAACCTAAACTTTTCTGCAGATTTGGATCACTTTCTTTAAAATTTGCCAAAAAGTGAGTTAGTGCCTTAGAGTTTCTGCCTTTAGTTTTGGAGCTCTGAGTTTTGCACAATAAGTGAATATTAAGGTTTTTTTCTATCTCTGTGCATGACTTACAGTCACCTCTATTTTGTTCAAAAGCAGCTGGAAATCCATTTTCTCAGGCTCACCGTCAGCTCCTCTTTTTGTTTCTCTTTTCTACCTCACTGTGACTCACCGAGGTTCATGGTGACCTGTTCTCTGATCTTCAGTCTGACGTTTGCTTCTTAAGACGTTGAAGAGTCAGAGCAGACTTTCCACTTGGCGCTGTTGGTTTTGGGTTAATGTGCTCCAGCTGGGACGTTTCCATCTCCTTGTCTTGTTATGGCGTTTGCTGAAGGAAGCATTTACGAGGTGGCACTGAAGAAAGGTCAATGATCCTCCTGTGAGAGTGGTACTGATGTCATTTACCAAGCAGCAACTGTAACACTTCAGGAGAAGACAAATCAGAAATCCCAATGGAAATAAAACAAAAACCACAGAAACCCAACGTGCATTTATTCCACATCAGAAGAGCGGCAGCTAGTCGTTGTCAGTTAATTCAGTACAGGGAGTTATTTTTTTTATCAGTCTGAAAACCTCAAATCTTCAGTTTACTGCTATGCAAAACAAAGAAATGCTCCAAATGTTTGGCAGGTTGTGTGAAATGACTAAATTATGATCCAAATAGTTGCACAGATTAAATCTGAGGAAGGAGAAGTAAATTAAAAAGTAAAGAGGAGAAGGACAGAAATGAGGTGAAAACTTTTGTATTTACTTCCATCCAGTGTAAAATAAAGAAGAGAAGAAATTAGTACTATTGAGAAGCTCCAACCAACATTTCTGTATTTCTGAATGAAAACATCAATAAGTTACCAAAGCTGTTGCTACTGATTTTATTTAGTGGTAATGCTTTATATGAATATCGCTGCTACATACTGATAGCTTAATTAACTTTAATCAGTCTTTGTTATTGCTTGAGGTTCGGCCGCTCCAGTGCAGTTAAATGTTAATAAATGCTCAATAAATAGTTATCTTCCTTTTGTTTAGCAAGGTTAAGCTGGTTAAACAAGCTTATATTAATAGGCAACCTATAAATGCATATAATCATTTATTTTATTTATTTTGTTGTTATTATTATTATTCTTATAGGGACCTGTATGGAAAATGTTTTTTTTTTCAATCAAATAGCTGATTAAGCTCTATTGTTATTACAAACATAACACTTTTACATATTGATGGACACATGGAGGAATCAGGATGAATATTCATGAATGCAAATTTCATTAGTGATGATTTAATCACTGATGTGCCTTTAATGGATATTAAAGTGTTTTGTGCTTATGAATGTAATGAAAGTGTCCTCTTAATTTTAAGACAATAACAGAATTGTGGGATAAAATCCAGGAAATCTAGTTATTTAGTATTTGGTGTGAATAAAATCCTGGAAGGCCCTCTGTCTGTGAGGTTAAACATTTCCTGGTGCAAATGAAGAAAAAACTAAAAATGCCGCTTCACTTAAAGAGAATCAAACATGATTAAATGTGTCTCCACAAATGTTAATAATTCTGTAAAAAAATAAAATCAGATAAACAGTTCTAATAAAAGTCTATCAGTTGTTTATTGTCTGCTGATCTGTTCTCTTTTTAAGGACCTCTCTGGCTCTATTGATGATTTGCCCACCGGCACAGAGGCGGCGGTGAGTTCGGGGGCGTCGGGCTCTGGCAGCGCTCAGGGTGACCAGGGGACTCCGGCCCGTTCTCCATTCTCCCCACACGTCTCCCCTCGCCTCCCTCCACCAGGTCGCACAGGACCCTCTCCCTCCCCCTCTTTGTCCCCCGCTGGCTCTGGCAGCCAATCACGACCTGGACCTCTTTCCCCTGCCACCAGCGGACCAGGTAGGACAATTAAGTATGTTTAAATAGTCCGGCAATGGCTTTAATGTTCCCACAGAGTGACGACCTTGCTTCTTTCAGGCTCTCAGATGACCCCTCAGGTCTCCGTTCCTGTATCAGATGTTGGTCCCCATTCCTCCCAGTCTGCCATGACTCAGGACAGAGGTACAAGCCAGCAGTATACCAGTTTATTGTAGATTAACCAGTCATTTTTATCTCTTTGTATGTTTGAACCAATCTGGAAGTCAGTCTCATCATTTAAACCACACAAAGGGAGGACATGTCTGTGAGGTAGGACATGAGTATCTGAGGTTAAACCAGTTTAAGATATCGGGTTTCTAAATGCTTCAAGATTAAAATTTAACTCAGATATATCAGTCGAGTCCTTCAGTAACTGAGATATTAATTTAAAGGCCAGTCAGACTGACTGACACTGACCAAACAATCAGCTAAAATGTTGCAGTGCTAGCTAAGCTAGCAGTTTCCCCTCTATTTCCAGTCTTTTTGCTAAGCTAGGCTAAGCCTACCATCTCCACCCTCCCTCCATCTTTGTCTCTAGGTTTCCTGCCCTCCATGCAGCGCAGCAGCTCGGGCTCTCAGTTCGGGGCCCAGCAGTCTGCATTGTCTATGGCCCCTCACCCAGTCCCAGGGGGTCCTGTGCACCACAGCTCCTACCAGCAGGCTGGTCACTCCTATGGCCAGTATGGACCCCCAGGTATAAGATGGTGAAATAAGAAAAACATTATTCTGGCCATTGCTAACCTCTAATTGGGTCTCCGATGTCTGATTTTCCATAGGGAACTACCCTCGGCCTCCCCACTATGGCGGGACTCCCAGTGCCAACTACAGTGGACCCGGCCCAGGCTCGAACCTGTCCAACAGCCTGGGGTTGAATGCCAGCAGTCCCATGCACGGTCAGGGCCCGTCCACCCCAGCAGGCCGTGGCCCCGGGCCCAGTGTGGGTGGGCGACCATACCCTGCTGGAGGCAGCAGCATGACCCCCACCTCCCCCAGCATGCCACAGCCCGCCGGACAGGGCATGGGCCCTCCTGGACCCAATGCCAGCTGCAAGCCACTTGAGATTGGCCCCAACAGTGGTCCTAGTGCCAGTTCCTCATCAGGGCCGTCCACGGTAGCTACTCAAAGCAGGTGAGTCCCTACAGGAGGTCTGAGTGCACGAAGACTTCCAGAAACACGTGCAATCACAAACAGTTCCATAAAGAATCAGGCAGACATTATGACTAAACACCATTTTACCTTCAGCTGAGATCGGTCCAGCTGCTGTCCTATCATTAAATGAGGTTTGGATTAGATACAGCTTCAGTTACAGCTAGCTAAAGTAACACAATCCTCAGAATTATCTGCAGCTTTTAAACTACAAATCAGAAAATGAGTTGGTTTTTAATTAATCAGTATGTTCTTATTAGGGAGGGGCTGTAAAACCTAGAATCAGTTTAAATTTGCTCAAACCTCCCAGTGTGTGTCTTTCGAAAAACTCCTAAAATGTTTTCCAGAAGAATTCTCCTGGAGTTCCTGTGATGCAGACTGAAGTTTGATGTTGGATTTTATTTTTTGGGCTCAAACTGATGAAAGTTTGTTCCCTCTCTTTCTGCATCATCCCTCCATCTTTCCAGGGCTCCGTTTGCTAACTCACCCATCTACCACAACCCATCCTGGCACGGTGGACGACCTGCCCTCTCTCCTACCCTCCACCCCTCCCACCTTCTTTCCCACCCTCATCACCACCACTCCCAGCAGCAGGGCACCAATGCTCAGCCCCAACAGCCTGCTGTGCAGGCCCCCTCTGAGCATTATGGGTAGGTTTGGTAGCAGACAGCTGAGAGCACTGCTCCACACAGAGATGTTAATGAGATGATTTACTAACTTCTTCTCTGGTTCTGCCCGCTGCTGCTGCTGTTCTTTTTTTTACCCACAACTGAAGCTAACAGCACCGTCATGTTTCCATCATGTTTCTGTCATCTCAGCTTTGACTGGAGCTCTCTTAATAAACTTATCTTGTCGTGTTCTACTTCTGCTATGCTTAAATGGTACCAGCACCACCTGCTGTTTATCGGACCAGCTAAACTCCTAATATGAAAACAGTTATTTTAACCCTTACATGGAAACTGGATTAAAAATTGTGCCACACAGTTGGAAGGAAGCCTGATGGAGTCAGGTTTCTGAATAACCTGCTGTTCAGCTCATCATCAGAAACCCTTCAGCTCTCTGCACCTGCTTCCTCTGCTTCCAGCACAGTTCCTGGAGGCCGATGCTTTTCTGCCTGCAGGCTGACGCACTTATAATAATGATTAAATCCTTTTTCTCTGTGTGCTGTCCAGGCAAGGCAGCTACCCAGGCATAATGCCTATGGGCGCAGTAGGCCCTGGAGGACCTTATAGCCAGCAACCAGGGAGTAACTCTGGGAGGATGACACCACAGGGCCCTCCCTACAGCGCCCCATCGTCAGGTAGGACACAGATCTGAACACCTGTCAGAGATTGGGTAGACTTGAAGGAGGTTATGAAATCTGATGCATTGACCTTTCAGGCCCCATGATGATGCCAGCTGAAGGGATGGGTCCTCATGCAGATGCCAAGCAAAGGGTGGAGCTGAGCAAAGAGGGTGTCGGTCCTGCAGCAGAACCACTCAAACCCAAGGTTTTTCTCTTTAGCTTTTTGCTAGCCAGTCACAACAGCTGTTTTCTTGACTAAGACACTGGCTTTCCTCTCCTAGCATGCGCTCACAGATGCACAAGTGCTGAGTCTAATCTGAGAAAACCTTAACATCCTGACAGCACTGATAACAAGCTTTTAATGGCACAATGATTTTGGTTTAAAACCTTTGGCCTTTTTTGCAGCTTTATTTGACACGGTACAGTGGGGAGAAAGACAGGAAAGCAGGGCAAGAGAGATGGGGGAAGACACTTAGTAAATGGCAACAGGTCAGGACACAATCCTGCGCTGCCTGTACCGTCATGTGGCATACATGTTCGCCTGCTCATGTGCTGAGCCACCCTGGCACCAGCCCCACCCATAGTTAAAGGGATTCAGTCGTGCAGTGTTCATGGTTGGTTTCAAGTGGAATCTAATATATTTACCAACCCTCCATGCGCCAGTCAGTGTTATCCTTCACTGACTGGTAGTCGCTTCAGCCCTTCTCCTCGAAGTTGAGAAGAGCCTACCCCGGGAATGTTTTTTCCACCTGTTGTTGCTAAAAGTCAGTTTCATTGATATTGTCTCTGATTCCCAGTTAGTCTTGCCCTGTGTGGTGCCCTTTAAGGTTTCCTGGTGTTGGCCACATGGTCTAATCTGATCCAGTGAAACCTGGAATGGTGTCATCGCAGCTCGGTGTGTACGGGCCTATGTAGTTGTAGACTGGTCAGAGTGCCCATGCTGGACCATCTGCTGTCCAGCTCTACAGCCTTGGACTGCAGATGGTGATTGTTGTTATTTGGGTGTAGTCTGTGTGTTGAGGATTCGACCTCTGTTGCTGGGTACCAGATTAACTGACCACTGCAGGGCTCCGGTCAGAGAGCACAGACTCATCAGAGGGATTTAAACATTTAATGTTGAACTGAAGCAGCCTTGATACATGGCAGTTTCTGTAGATACATAACATAAAGAAAGATGCACATGTGAGCAGGCAATCATCTGCATACACATCTATTCAACCTATGGACTGAAAGCTAGCAGCCACACAATAATGCTTATTAGCGTAATGCTAACGCTCGATTATGCTAACGCTCGATTATGCTAACTCGCGATTATGCTAACGCTACAAAACGGACATTCTATAGAGCTCAAAAACACACTTGGAGCGATCTAACAGGATCTAACATTGTCAGAAGCAGGGTTATTATAGTTAACGAAAACGAACGAAATAATGAAAACTGAAATTGAAAAAACATTGTCGTTAACTGAAATAAATAAAAACTATAATTAAAAGG
>JASGAU010391525.1:0-10122 GCA_030220045.1 Australoheros facetus | reverse complement strand
CGAGCATCTAACCAAGCTAGCTCCAAAACAGAAGCTGTTGTTAATCTGCTGCACTGACGCTGAACTTTATTGGGAGTTTATTGTAGAAGTTATTGAGTTTAGGAGTTCATGTTTTTCTGTGTTTCTCCCTGTTGATGTTCATGTGTGTCCTTAATATTACACACATTTAGCACGTAGTGCTGCTGTCTGTGAACAGTTGGTTGTTGAATATATTTCTTTAAATGGTATCTTTGGTTGATTTTTTATTACACAAGAGTTACTCTTGTACCTTGAATCTTGCACCTGACAAAGTATGAAAAACTAAAACTAATACTTAAACTAATGAAACTCAACTAAAACTAAGCAATAAACCCAAAATAAAAACTAATAAAAACGAGCAAAACCGCTCTGAAAACTAATTAAAACTAACTGAATTAAAGGGAAAAAAAGTAAAAACTAACTAAAACTAAACGATAATGTAAAATCCAAAACTATTATAACCCTGGTTGAAAGCCAATCATAGCTTCCTGTTCAATTCAATTTTATTTATAGTGACAAATCACAACAGTTGCCTCAAGGCACTTTATATTGCAAGGTAAAGACCCTACAATAATTACTGTACACACTGAAGATAAAGCAGGAACTTCAGAGGTTATAAAATACTGCTGGTCGTCTTTTCACTCCCACAACAAATCAAACTGACTGAAAATTCACAGTCCCACCGGGATATGAACTAGGATGTTGGTTTTAACAGGTTAGAACCCACCTATTGCAGCTTAAACTCCACCTTTAAAGTGTCCTCCAGAAACCTGCAGAGGGGCTCACGCTAACACATCAAAGAGCTTCAAGATGCTTCTGTGATTTCAAGGCGATCAGGAGGAAATAAATCGTAAACCTGGAACATCCAGTTCAGTTGTTAAACATTCCCTTCATTGATTAATCAGCTGATCAGCAGATGTTACCACAGACATGTGAACATGATGATCAATAAAGGCAGAAATTATTTGTTTGCTTATGATGATTGGGTTGAATCAGATCACTGCTGGTGGTCAGTCTGAACGCGCTCGTCAAGAGTCAGCATCACCTCAAAGGAATCAAAATAACAGACCAAAGAGACCTTAATACTCTGCTGTTTCTCCTCTAGCCTGTCGTTCATGTTCTGGTCTGTCCTTACCTTCTATTAGAAAGTGTGAGGGAAGCTAACAGCAGCAGTTTGCGTGTCATCTGCTGTGCTGAAGTTAGGCTCATTTAAAAGAAACAGCAGAAGGATGATGATCCTGAATAAGAGATCGGATGAATGTGGTTCCTCCTCCCCCGCCTATAATCTGTTCCCGGGAAGTAAAGCATGAGGAAGGAAAACTGGGAAGGAGAGCTGATAAAGAATATAACGTCCTGAAGATGGACTACAAACAGACCCTCTTTTATACTTGACCATATTAGTTCTTACTGCAGGCTAGATGAAGAAAATCACTTCATTACTGAGTTAAAATAGAGTGAAGCTCACAGGCAGTGCTGTCCAATCACATCTTCTCTCATTTAAATCTTCTTTTATTAAAGTTTTCAGCGTCTCTGATGTCAAGCCGAGAACAAACAGAACTCCAGCCTTCGCTGTGATGGTGCAGAGGAGCATTCAGCTGTTTCAAACACCAACAGGTGATGGAAACTAAGCAGTGTTTGCTGACAGCTTGGTTCATGAATGCTCTGATGGAGCATCGCTATGAATTATGGGACACCATGATCTCCTTTCCTTTGCTAAAAAAAATGCTCCAGTGTCACCTTTGCTAAAGGAAGCATTGAAGTTCCTTTCCTCAATGTTTGGAGATTTGATGATGATGATGATGATGATGATGATGATGATGATGGCTGCAAAGACTTCAGGAAGCTACAAACTCAGTGAGGAAAACTGTTAGATACAAATGGGGTGCAGCTGGTTCTGGTAGAACAAGCACCTGAGCCTGAGTCACAGGATTAAACCTGAATAATAAAGGCTGCTGTGTTGTGCGTGCGTGCGTGCGTGTGTTATAAAGTAATTTGAGCTCAGATTGAGAAAAATTTTCTGGATTCAGCTTTAACTGGATTGTTTTCAGCATTAAAAATTAAAATCTCTGCTGTTAATCCCATCGCCACACTCAGGCTTTTACTTTGAAAGCCTCCCATAGGAAATGCTGCAGCCTCTACAGAATAAAATCACAATAAAGACACATTTTAATTTTAATAAGAAGTAAAAACCTGCTGATCGGGACTGTTTCTGGATGGTCAGTTAGACGGGAGGATGAGGAAGATGAAATCTTTGGAATCAGCTTCATTTGATCTCATCGCCTCTGTTTAGCTGATCAATCAATTAGCTGCCTGGCCTAAAATGAACCAATAATTAATAAAAATTATGCATAACTTTTTAGCCCAGCAGGAGGCGCTGAACGAAGCTTGCAGCTTCAGTTTCTGGTTAAATGGCACATTTAACAGCGTGAGGCAGGTTGTGAGGTATTATCCAACCAGCAGTGATATGCATAGTGACTCCGCCCAGTTGTGGGTAACATAACCATAGACATACATAGACACCACATCGAGTGCTGAATCATACGTCAACCTCACCACCATATTGGATGTGGCAAACATAAACATAGAGGTGCATCACTCTGGTGCCGCATGGAGTTCTTCAAACCATTTTACAGTTTAAACTGGATCACATGGGCTTACCTTTCATAGGTAAGAATAAGCAATTATTTTTTATTGTATTTGGCCATTACGACATTTTGAAAACAGAATTTGCAGATGTTGCAGTGATACTATGTAGTCCCGCAGTGAAACCAGCCTCCAAACAATGAAGTAAATGGACTGGTTCTTATATAGTTTTTTTCTACTTTAGCTGAGCACTCAAAGCGCTTTATACAACATGTTAGCATTTACCCATTCACACACATTCATACTCTGATGGCTGCATCGGAGAGAAACTTGGGGTTTAGAATTGAACCACCAACCTTCCAATTAGTAGATGATCTGCTCTACTTCCTGAGCCACAGCCACCAGTCAATCTTGCTTAACTACATTGGCCCTACTAAAGACTGATTGATCTTCCAGACCTTATTATAATAATAATAATAATAATAATAATAATAATAATAATAAAGCAATTTATAAAAGTTGGAAATAGCTCTTTTTTGTTTTACTTTTTAATCATACAGTTTTATTGTATGCAATAAAACATGGGTCTATAATTTTAGTATACAGTTTCTTGCTAAAAGAAAACAAAGTAGATCCATGTCTATTGCAGTGTCTTATTTTAATTTGTAAAAATTATTCATTTTTTCCTCAAAGATTGCCATTAATAATACTTAAACTGATTTTTTTTTTAAATCACTGAATATAAAAATACTTTTTAAAATTCAGAAAACCTGCAGATGTTATATCTACATGGCAGGATCTGGTTATTGTAGACATTTATCGACACAGTAACAGCGTTACAAACATTAGTAGCTATAAACACTCACAAAACATTAGAAATACATACTCTGGTTTGATGCCTGCACCCTAACATACATGGAGTATTTAACATTTATAATTATCAGAGAAAGTTATGTTATTTTTGGTGCCTATCAGTTTCCCACTATATATTTGTGCATATCTGAACGTGTGAATGAGATGCATTAACTTAGGCTACGTTCACACTGCGGGCTGAAGTGACCCAATTCCGATTTTTTGTAAAATCTGATTTTTTTCGCGTGATCGTTCACATTTCCAAATATATGCAACTTGGATGTGATCTGTGTGTGAACTGCAGACGAACCTAAAAGTGTCCTAAAAGTGCAGTAGAGGACACGATAACGTCACTCGTTCTGAGCGTGCTCAATGTTTACAGAAGTAAGTTTGTTTTCCTTCCCACGTCCGTGTAAGGGGA
Source organism: Australoheros facetus (assembly GCA_030220045.1). NCBI lineage: Eukaryota > Metazoa > Chordata > Actinopteri > Cichliformes > Cichlidae > Australoheros > Australoheros facetus. The sequence goes on along the minus strand of JASGAU010391525.1, from coordinate 6,248 downwards.
CGCAGAATAGTGACGTTTGTCGAGTATCAATGACGTACAGGTCAGATGAACGCGACCTGGCCGTACAGACACAGGTCGCATTTGAAAAGATCGGATATGTATCGGATTTAGGACCACATATCCAAGTGGCCTGGGATGCATTTGAAAAAAATTGGATCTGTGATGTTCAGACTGTCATGAAAAATCGGATACAGGTCGCATGAGGGCAAAAAAATCAGAATTGGGTCACTTCAGGATGTTTTTTTTGGTTTGAAGAATGGTGTTCAGTAGAAACAAAAAGGCATTTTGTGTGTTAGAAAATGCTCGAACACAGTCTAAAAAGACTGTACAGCGTGCATTTTCAAGGGCATGGCTCAAAAAAGACTCTTAGAGGAGCCGGACAGGCGCTGCACATACTGAACATTTGTGAAGCTGTGAAATTGGTTCTCTATCCGTCTGAGTTTCTTGTCCGAATTTTGATAAATAAATATTTTATCGTTCAGCCTGAAGCCTGTTTAATTTGGGTTGCCTGGAACATGTAGTTACTCAGATAGTTACATCTCAGATGCCATTTTTTAGGGACACCATGTACATAACCCAACTGACGTGAGTTCTGTAGTCTCTGATGGAGCATTCACGCCTTCTTCAGCCTCCAAATATGAACATTTAAACCCGTAAAATCCGCACTTTCTGTTCATGGACGCGTATCAGCTGATAGATATGAAAATGCAACATCTTATCTCAACTTATCTCCATGGTGACCTTAAAACTTTATCAAACCAGCTTCTCTTGAACCAACCAAAAATAAATAAATGTAAAAAAAATAAATTCTGTTCCACTTAAATTACTGATCAGTCCATCAACCAGCCAGAGGACTTGTTGGAGGAACTTAAACCTGGTTCCACTCCTCAGATGAGACCAGGTTTGATTTCATTTGATTTTCAAAGTTTTACGGATTTCAGCTTCTGGTACAACCTGTTGGACACCTAATCCCCATCTGACCTGAGGTCCAGTCTTCAAACCTCAGGTTTCACTGCTCCTCCCTGTAATGTTCTCCTCCCTTTTCTCCTGTTATGTGGAGAATCGTTTGAGCTTCATTTGCTAAAGCTTCCAAGTAAACCATGAAAGGTCAGACAGAAGAAATTATATGAAATAAAACCTGAGGCTGCTCAACAAAAGAAACAAACAAACAAACAACAAACAGGCAGCGGCTCTGCCTCCTCAGACAAACTTCCAGGCACCAAACAGGTCAAGGTCAAACCAGATCAAACGAGCCCACAGACACGGAGACTCATACTAGCCTTGGACCGGGTCATTATGGACCACGTGCCGCCAGATCCAGGTGCGGGGCTCACACAGGTGAACATGCAGCTCTTACCTGCGTGCGGAGCGGCTCTCCGTGCTCAATGACGCTGAGGAAGGGGATCTCCAGGAAGGAGGCCATGAGGTCCACCTGTAGCAGCTCCTCGCGGCTCTGCGGGAAGGCGAGCACAGCGGACACTCCCTGCACCACCACGCCCTGGCACGCGCAGCGGAGTAGCGACTCTGGGTCCGCCGCGGCCAGCTGCCGGGGTACCAGTTCCAGGCTCAGGTTGTAGGGCAGGAAGTTTACCCGCTCCGGGTCCCGGTCCGGGTTCCGCTCCCGGTCCCGGTCCTGGCTCACCGCGGTCGCGGCGCGACTCAGCGCCGCCTGAACCTGCACGCGCGCCGCCCGCTGCGCCGGCAGGAGCGCACCGACGCGCACCGTGTGTCCGATCTGCGCCAGGACGTGGCACGGTTGCGGGTGGAGGAGGCACGGCGGCACGAGGAGGAGCTGCAGGAGGAGGAAGGCTCGGAGAGTCCGGAAGCAGGAGGAGGAGGTGAAAGACATCCTGCCGCGCTCTCAGCATCGCTCTGCCGCTCCTCCGCTGACTCCTGCTGCTCCGCGAAACGCTGAGAGGAGGCTGCTGCTCCTCCTGCTGCTGAGAAGAGACTAAGGGAGGAGGAGACAGAGGAGCAGACGGGAGGGGGAGCGGTGTCCCAGAAACAGGAGGTACAGAGAGGAGAAAAGAGAGGTAGGGGGAGCAGGAAAAGAAGGACCGATGAGAAGGAGAAAGAGATGGAGAGAAGGGAGAGGAGAGGAGAGGAGAGGAGAGGAGGAGGAAATGAAAAGGGGAGGTCAAAGTGACAGAGGAGGAGGTGAGGGAAGAAAAAAGGAGAAGACCAATTTTCACTTTTATTGATTCAGTTTATTTAAACAACTTATTTTTTACATTTTCATCCATCCATTCTCTACCGCTTATCCTTTGTAATTTATGAAATTGTTCAGTATGATTTGATTTATTTGAGTTTGTTTGTTTGTGAGTCTGACGTTAAACTGTTAATCCTCCTCTGACCTTCACAATAAATGTGGCTTCTTATCAGAATTCTGGTTTTTATCAGAAACTAATAAACCCTCTCTCCTCATACTGTTTGTATTATTGTTGATTACTGGTGTTTGTATTGTTATTTTTTACAGGTGTATTTATCATCATTGATTATCGCATGGCTGGAGAAGCAGAAACAGCTGCAGCAGATGTTTTATTGAAGTTTGTGTGAAGGACGATGAGGTCAGGAACAGGAAGCTGCTGCTGAGGAGAATCCAGCTCAATTCGTCATCCTCCGAACATCACAGCTGAGAGCTGGGCCATTACATAACACACACGCGCACACACAGTTAATATTCCATCTGAAATCTGTGTGAGGAAAGTGGAGCAACAATCAGGAAATAAAAACTGACCTGAAATTATTTTTATTCTGAACATCTGAAGCTTGGCGTGTTTTTAATGAAAACTTCCAATCAAACATTCAGGTTTTATCTGACATCTGTTTTTGTTGTGGCTTTCATCTGAACTTTCAGTTCTTTTCATTTTTTTCCTGAAAACAAATGAAATAATTTTCATCGCTGAGTGAGGGGGATGAAGAGGAAGGCAGCATGACAAATGGCACAAGATGGACAAAATGAGAAACAAAGAAAAAAATTAAAGTGGAAGAACAAAATTCTAATATGATTTTATTGTGAAACATGAAATCAAACAGCTGACTGACACATGAGCAGCACCAGCAACTCTGAGCTCTAAACCAGTGACCGCGGGCAACCGGGGAACTCTCTGGCTGTTTCAGTCTGTGCATTCAAAGGTGTCAGTTGTTCTCTTGAGGAGGAACTCCTCTAACTTTTCATTTCGAACCGAACTGTGACAGCTACACGTCCTGATGTCTGAACCTATCCTTCATTCAGAAATGAAATAACCAATAGACACCTGATGCATGTATGACAGTATTTCTATCAAATACTGCTGGTTATGGTTTATCTTGTCAAAACTCATTTTTCATCTGAACAGATGTTCAGGGGTCAGGGGTCATCACCCACAGAGACCTAGTTGGGTTTTTGTTGCTGTTCAGGTGATTGTTGCCTGATATTTGCAACCAAATTAAGCACCGCCTTCTCTGATAATGAGGTCACAGAATTGTTCCCTTTTTCAAGCCAGTAGAAATAATGTTCATATGCCTCTGGCCTGAAGGCACTCCTGGAGGAACACCTCAGATATTTGGCTCAATCAGAAACAGAACAATCAAATCCCAGCATTGCTTCTTCATGGTAATTTATAGTCCCGCAAATGCATCCATCTGCATACATGTTTACATTCGGACAGGGGGAGCAGGGTTTTCACTCACCCCAGTCCTACCCAGATAGCAAAGCATTCCGGGGCGGACCTGCCCTCAAGTCAGCCGATCCGCCCAACACTGCTGCCAACGTAGCGACTTTGTCGCTAGATTTAGTGGATTTTCAGACCCCCTAGCGAGTTTTTTTCCAAAAAGCGACTAGTGACAAATTTAGCGAGTTTTCCCGGTAACGTTGGCGACTTTTGGAGAGTTTTTTGTTAACCTGAAATCCTCCGCTGTCGCCGGGTTTTGTGTACATACAGCCTTCGTACTGCGTCCGTTCAGATTCTTTGGCATTGCCCGGACCCCCAAGAGTACCTGGCTGTTGGTATGTACCGTAAGTCACTCACGTGACCTTAATAGCGGAGGTGGGTCTGTTTGTGTCCTCGCGATACAGGCGGCAGCTACGACGCCGCATTGAGCGGGTGGGGCCGTTGCTGTGATACATCAGCATATATGTTTATGGATTCACAAATCCTGCTGACTGAAGTTTGTTCATTCAGTCTGTTTACATATTTTGTTATCTTACACAGGAGGAAAGACTTTGGTGAAGTCTACTTCACTGCAGACTGGCTTTTTAAAGAATCAGTCAGCCTTTTGCTATTTTTGCTCTGGATCTTTTTTGTTTACATTTTAATAGCACAGCTGCGAGTCTGTAGTTATGGAGGGAAAAAAAGCATTAATTTATTTGAGAAGCATTATTATTTAAATGCCAGTACATCTAAGATAAGATGAGATAAGATAAAACTTTATTAACATACAGCTACAGCTGAATGTTAATAAAAGTGTGACATTTGGGACATGTAGCTTTGACTCAGAAGTGCCTTTTTGTTTATACCTTTGTGAAGAAAAAATATCAAGATATATTTCATATATCACCATTCAGGTAATAAAAAAAAATCGAGATATTATTTTGGTCCATATCGTCCAGCCCTAAACATATTTAGGGTGTTTTTCTTCACTTTTTGTCTCTCTAAAGATGTTATTCCTCTCTCCTGCATCCTCGATTGCAACTATATGCAAATAACCAATCATGCAAATTAGGTGATTACGTCATATAGCTACTTCTAGCGACTTTTAGGACAGCCAATAGCTACTTTCTTTGCTGAGGAGTTGGCAACAGTGCTCCTCAGTTCTGGCCCTCCGGATAGGACCCGACCCGCCCACGGACAGTGGCTCGCCAAACAGCGGCTCCGCTCCGGGGCAACGGCGGAGCCCCTTCAGCAAACGCGCCTTTTTTTCTTTTTTTTTTTCCCAAAAGTTACCGGCTGCTCTCACACAGAAAACAGGGAGTGGATGGCAGCGCTTCTCTACGATAAGAACTGTAAACTGTTCTGTTAAATGTGCTTAATTCATAGCGTTACCTGTTCAGTAAACTTGTCCTGGTAGGAGATCATGAAAATAACTGCTTTTTTTGTTGTTTTTATTCAGAAATGTGAGATTATGGCGGTGGAGTTAGCTTATAGCACATTAGCTACCATCATATTAGCTAACATAGATGCAAGCTCTGAGTTTAAAAGTTCAAAAAGCCCCTCAGGGATTTATTTCACAGGGGCAGTTTAGGTGGGTGTCTCGGTAGTTTATGTCATACTGGCCCAAGAACATGAATGATTTTATTGACCCTTTCCAGGACTGACTGCAGGTAAAGTTAAGCTAGCACAGCTAATCTGGGAGCATCTGTCTTTTAGCTAGATAGAGAGAGGGGGGCATAAAAGTCATCTTCTGAATGCTTTATTACACTGAGACATGTTTGATAAAGGCAGAGACTGAGGTATGCTCGGCAAAAGATCATAAAATGAAATTTATTTATTTTATTTAAATTCAGCAGGTCCTCATATTAACTGACCTTGAGCTCATCCATGATCCAGTTTTTGCTTCCTTGTTGCTAAATGCTCCTGTCTGTACATATATATCCTGTAATTTCCCAGAGTTAAAGAACAACAATGGATCAGAATCTGGATGTTGATCTGAACGGACTCTAGGACATAGAAATGTCATCAGTTTCTTTCAGGTTAATCATGTTTCTTAATATTATACCTCTATGTTGTGTTGCAGCCTGCAGCTCACTGTTGATCTTATTCAGGCCGTCTCATCTCTGCACGCTGCCTAATTAAGGTCAATACAATATGAACTTTGCTTCAGTGACTCTTCGTTCAGATGTTGTGTGAACAGGGTCTGTGTAACATCAGAAATCTATCTTAATTAATGCACCTGTAAAATATCAATTATGCAGCACTAACACTCTGTTGTGGTGTCTCTTCTGATGTCATGTGCTCATGAAGCTGGATGTGATCATGGAGGAGCCAGAAAGGAGGAGGAGCTTTGATGCCAGGTCAGCTGTGAGCCACAGGGGTCATCATCTTTGTTATTGTTTAAGTTTAAAGGTGTTGTTGCTCGTGTATTAACTAATCTTAAGGAGGAGCTGTCTGTAGTGAGGGCAGTAAGTCTGTGTTACCTCGCTTGTGTCTTTCTGACCATGTGACAAACCGAAATGTATTTCATGCTTGAGCAAATGAAGCTTTTTAAAATATATAAAAGCAGGCAGATATCAGTCAGAGTCAGTCAGCACATTTTACTGTGAATCTCAC
>JASGAU010391510.1:0-11548 GCA_030220045.1 Australoheros facetus | reverse complement strand
TTTGTTTTTTTTCTCAACATTAAATTTAGTCTTCAACTTTCGCTGAGTGGGTGGGGTGTTTCTTGTAACTTAGGGCTTTATGTTGGTGTGTAATAGCGAGTGTGTTTAAAAATCTGTCTGTTTAGTAATTAGAAAAAACACTAATCATCCATGTGTCTGTGGTAGGTTGATGGTTTTGCTGGTAAAAGTTGACACAGGTGATTAGTATTTGGGCAGAGCGGACATATTTTAAAGTCTCATACAGTTCCAAAGCATAAAGAAAAAACATTTCTATGTTCTGGGTTTTGAATCTGCTCCCCTTTGTCTTTTGATTTATTTTTTTTTCCAAAATATGGTTTCTTTTTTTACTTTTTTTTTACTATTTAATATAAATAAAACAGTTAATCAAATTATTAGCAGATAATCATGATCGCTGGCTTATTCAAGGCATCAAACTCATACTCTGTCCATGGCATGTGAATGTGCCAGGCAATGGGAGACTTAGTCTCTTAAAATAAAAAGAATCCCAAGTGATTGTTCAACCTAAGTGTCAATATCCTGCATCTCATAATCCCCATTTTCACCATTGTTATCATTTATATATACATTGCTGTTTTGCCAAAAAAAGTTCTGTTCTCATCTAATCATTCTGTCTTTGTGTCTGTTCTCTCTGCCTGCTTTTATATTTTAAAATGTGTCACCTACTCTTCATGTCTCTTTTAGAGATGCTTGTCTACAGCCAGTTCCCAGCACTGGAGGATTTTTCTCTTGTTGTCTGCCATGTCTGCAGTAAGGTGGTCACTCCTCAGGGCATTCTCGCACACTATGGTAAGTCACACACATACACAAACCCCTCAGGGTAGAACTTCTCTCTCACACACACACACACACACACACACACACACACACACACACACACACACACAGCTTCAAGGCATAATCATACACTTCACTAAGTTGCACTCATTCACATACTAGGGAATACTGTCCATTGTCACAAAAGAAGCCCAAAACAAACCTGTGCATATGTGCACGCACACACAAAGCGGTTTAGATCAATGAAGTAAATTCTATTAATCCCTTCAGGGCCCTTTAAAACATGACCTGCATGCAGCTTAGCCCTTTATGCAAAACAAACATCATACAGTTATACCCTCTAACACTCAGCAGGTTGATCAAAGCTATTAAACACTAAATAATTTACAGACATTGTGTATATGCATTTTTATCTAAAACAATAGGTACATGCACAACAGAATTTATCCCCACTGTTAAAACAAGACCAGTCCAAGACTGGATGAGGCTGAAAAATTCTTCCACATCTTACACAAAGTGAGTGTCTGGCTCCAGATCAATATACACGCATACATCATATGTTTCATTGTTACATGATACATGTATACAGTGCAAAGCTGCATATGCTTCTTGAACATATAGGCTTACCATCATTTATGGGCCATGGGATTGTGGTTGCTATGGAGACTGGACCCTAATGACAGCAGCTCACAAGTTGCTTAGCCTCTGTCAGTTGTCGTCACATTTATTAAATATCAAACTAATGGTTAGAGTATAAATTCAAATTTGCAGAAGGATGAATGTCCATCTACCTCCTGTTTGTTTTTGATTGTGGCTCCATTGAGCGCGCTCACATCTGCCTGCGAGCTGCTGCTTCCTTCTGTTGGTGGCAACTGCACCAGCTTCAGTCTTCTGTTGGGGGGGAGCATGGTTGCATTTAACACACATACACATTTAGACACTAATACACTTATTTCTTCCTGTAAGTAGAGAGGCCAGTGGAGTTGCATGCACACACACATTCTCACTTTCTGTTTCTCAGCAGAAAGAGGTCAGTGGTATTGTGAGGCACACATATACACACATACATACACACACACACACACTCTCACAGACTCCTGGCAGCCAGTGTTGTTTTGTCCCTGCTCCTGCCCCCTGCAGGCCCCCTTCTCTCTTGTTGGCAGTATTTCTACTTGCTGACACGCACACAGTTGGGTGACAACAGGTCTGAAGCACACTCGTGCACATGCACACACAAACACATGGTCAGGAATGGGAATCTCCTGAGAGCTCCCCTATAAAACAAAGTGATCCTTCGGGCTACAATACCATAATAGTCAGGCACCATGCAGACCAGCGGGGCAGTTCACATACTGACTAGTTGGAAACTCTGGTTTTTGAAGAATTCCATATGGATTGCATCATGTACTTTTCTTTTTAGTGTTGTGTATTGCAGTGACCTATAAGTCACATAGTCCGTTACTATAGTTGAGTCACTTGCTGCATACTTAAGTGAGCATTATGTACACAACTGCTTTGTGTCATGGCATGAAAAATACTTGCCCTGACCACTGTTGAGTTGATTGCCTCTAGGAGGGCACCCTGTCAGGATATTCTTAGGATATTTTATGCATTTCCTCCCATTGTTGTAGATTCCCATCATGTCACTGCAGTATCCTCTCAAGCACAGTGCCATTGTTCCCTGCTGGGGATACTGCTTTAAATGTTGTGACCCTGTAGTATATCTTTTTATTCATCGCAGTGGCCTTGTATTTGATTTTGTGTGTATCCATCATTGGATTAACTTTCATGCTTGACCTGTATATCAAAACATCACTAAGGCTTTACATAAACAGAAATGCATGCATGCGCACTCTCGTGCACAGAGAACGAGAAGGCCTCAGGGGTCAGCGGTTCCTAGTTTTACATGCCCAGTTTATTTATTTATTTATTTATTTTTGATGTGTTTAAAGAGATAACTTAAAGCTAGAACATGCACTCAATACATTTAAAATATGCCATTTCTTCTGTGCTAAAAGGTTAACATATACTATATTTCATACATCAGAGGCTTGCTCTATTGGTGGATTTGTTTATTTAAATCTCCTTAGAGTAAAGCAAGCATGTATATTCTTAGCATAAGTGGCCCAGTGGGATATCAGCTAAATCCCTTACGCTGGCAGTGTTAGCAGCATGTTCGCTCCAGTGAGCTTGTAAAGAAAAAAAATGTGCAAAGAAACAATGCTTAATGCTTGTAAGTGAACCTTAAAGCTTTTTGTGGGGAGATCAGAATATTAAAGTGACATCTTCCCAATGAAACAAGTATGACTTCAGTCTTATAATCTTATAAATATTATTTCTGCAAATGGATATCTACACTGTCTGTGGGCAATGGAAAGATTTTGGTATCAACTTGATTTGGCCACTGGCATTTGATTTCATTTGAATGCATGTGGGTAAAAGTCCATGTGTAGGGCAAATAAGGAACACACTGGCGGAAATGCAATCCAGAAAAATAACACCATCATCTGAATATCATTTATCTGCATTCATAGTTGGGCTGTAAACAATAACCTGCACATGGAACAGGAAGTAAGTCTTGGCCCAGATATTTGTCGTCTGTGGTATGCTGTGACACAGTGGCTGTAATGCCACTACTCGATAGCTGATTGGTGCGTGTATTATGGCAGCTATAGTTAGTATTTCAAACAGCATTTAATCTGGACTTCTGGGCCTGAAAAACCATCAGAAACTAGAGAATGCAGGAGTTTTTTTTTATGTGTGTGTAAGCTATGCTTTTGAAGCCATGTTCCTAAATAAATCAGGTCCCCACAGTATGTTCAGATATTTCAGTGTATTTCTTTCTTTTTTTTTTCTTCAGTGTATTTCTTTCAATTATCATCTCCTACCGTTTCCTCTCCACTCTTCTGAGTGTGTGTGTGTCTGCTAACCTTGCTCCTACTTGTGGCCTGCTGTGTGTGTGTGTGTGTGTGAGTGAGTCAAGTGCATGATAAAAGGTTCATGTTGTTGCTGTTGGTTGGAGCGTCTCTCTCTTTACTTGCCTTTCAACTTTTCTCTTTTGTGATGAATTAATTGAGCAACGACACAGATCATAACAGTCCTGCTTTTTTTTTTCCTGTTGGTTTCATTTAATTTCTACCTTAAGCTTCTGTGTTTGACTGTATTGTTTTTGTTGTTGTTGTTAAAATATGTGTTTCCCTGGCTGTGGTTCACACGTTTTTTGGCTGATGTTGGAAAGTTTTGCCCTTAACCACAGAACTTCTGTTGAGTTTCGTTTACCGCTACCGATGCTCACTCCACAGTTGGGTTATTGTTATTGTGGCTTGGCTGTATGTGAGCCATTAACTGAAGCCAGTTAAAATACCAACCGATAGTGTACATCAGAGGAAGTCTTCAGTTGTTTTTTTTTTTCACTCTAGAAAAGCAAGATGCATGACATTGACATATTTTTTTACTTTATCTCGCATACAAGGGGAGAGACATTTCTCAGTAGTAAGGAATGTACACAATGTACACACATAATAGATGAAGGTCCCATTACAGAGCTAATAACTTTGTTTTCAGTACAAGAGAGCAATCTCTCCCAATTTGTTATATTTAAAGAATTAAAAATGCACACAAGTGACTAATTTGCCACAATAATTACTGTAGCAGTTAGGGCACTTTAATGCTGCATGGCTACAATAAGAAAAGACTTAAGTATAAAATAAAATACAAAAATATCCACTGAGACAAGTGCAACATTATGATAGTTCATTGAACTCATCCCTTGAAAACCAGCAGTGCAATTTAAGCTTTGGAAGTGTAGAAAATAATGCTCCATTTTTCTCTTTCTGTTAAATGCAGAGGACACAGCTGTCCTGTTTGTATAAGCTTCTGTTTGTAATGTCAGGAGTCAATGCGAGCAGGGGCTTGATGTCTGTATCCAGGAGGCAGAGAAAATGCAAGTCTGATTTCAAAACTTAATGTAGCGGTAAAACATTGCACGTGTTTTAAAAAAAAAACAAAAAAAAACATACTTTACTAACTGCTAGCAGACAGCTCGTGGATGACAACTGCTGTGCTGACAAACTGTTCAGGTGTGGTGTGTGCTCCAAAATATTTGCTTCATAGTTTTTTTTTGGTTTTTTTCTCTTCCCAAGATACCCCTTTATGGCAGTCTATTTTTGTTGTTGTTTTCAGACTCTGTTGAGGATTAATATTAGTATCGATAATAAGAAATCTTTCCATCACTTCTTCTGACAGCCTGTCTTTCTCACTGCTCTTTTCCTCTGCATTACTATGACAACCCACAACTGTGAGCTGCTGTTACCGATCTCTGATGCAATATAACTGCATATCTGTCATGCTTACTGCTTGTCATTGTAATATGTTTGAAACCATGTAAATTCAGCCTTGATTTCTAGTAGACTAAACACAATTTAATGATGTCCTGGAAAAAAACAAGAGAAAATAAATGTTTGTTCAGCGTTAATCTGTCCGCAAGATATTCTTGGGAACTGCTTCAATAGTAGTATTTCGGGTACATGCTCTGAATAGATATTTCACTATGAATACAGCCAGAATGCCATTGGTTTTTATCCCACACAACTAGCTCTTTTTAAAATTCCAAAACTCATTCCCTTTGACTCCAATACACTCTGAGAATCTTCATCATATTTCTGATTTTCTCATGCCAATTCTCTACTTCTATCCCCTGCTCCTCTGTCAATGTAAACAAACCCAGCTGAGCTCTGAGAGCTTCTGCTTCCTCATCACCCATTAGCTCCTCCCACAGGATGAGTCAAGAGCCAATCAGCAGCTGATGGGGCTCTCGGCATTGCCATAACAACGGGTAGGCTGAGAGTGTAGTAGGGAGGTGGCTTAGTGACCTTGCCTGGGCACTTGCTGTATGTACTGTATGGTAAATTAGTGTAGTTAACTCTCAGCTGACTCCATACTCCCTGGATGAGTTCTTATATGAAGGACTTCTGGGGGGAAAAAAAGTTGATCATTATGTGACATATAGATATAAAAGCTTTAAAAAGGTTTGAAACTCTTTGTTGCCAAGAATTATTTTTTGCAGTTCTTTTTTAATTTGAATTTTAATTGGCTTGTTAACAGTTATTTTATTGTTTTTAGCAAGATATCTTTTTCTAAATCTAGTCATCTGGCATATTTTTAAAAAATCTATTTATTACATAAAAATTTAAAAAAAGGAATATAATAAACAAATCATAGTATACACATAGTATGAACCAGTTGGATCACAGAGTACTGCGGGTATCTGGCTTGGCTGAATACCCACAAGATGTCTGGCATCATATTTATTCAGATTTCTTGTTGACCTTATTCCTCACTGGGAAAATAGTAAAATGCCCAAATTGGAGAATAACCCCGGTTTAAATACACATTTTCTCAATCCATTTCTAAAGTACAGCTTCATTCTACTTTACAGTCAGGTTGACTAAAACAGTGTGTGTCTAATATGGGAAACTGTATGAAATAATGTGGGATATTATGTGTGAAGTTTGCACTCTTGTAACTGCATACCTGTGAATGTGACTCCGGACTTTGATCCTAATACTCTGAAGACAGCTGCCTCTGGATGTCTGCGTCCACGGGCTTATTTACACACCTGCCACACACACACACACACACCACAGAGTCACACATGCAAAGTACAATCTCACAAAGTAATCATAATGCATATTGTGGACGCTTGACTTTTGAATTCTTTATATTTGCCTCTTCGTCTGTGGCTCTGCACAGGAGTCTATTTGCAAATGCATATGAGCAGGTCTAGTCTTGGCTGTTAAGTTTGGATGTATTTCTGTGTGCAACAATGCTGGTCTTCATTTTTCAAGAGCAGAAAATAATGACTCAAGTCACAGTAAAGTCTGCTAGTGATGGGATGATGTCGTCCCAAAATTAACGTCAGCTTTTCTACAGCTTATCTGTGAGCTAAATCTTGCAGATGTTGGTTGGTTTAGTTAGCTCACTTGCAGAAGTGACATGCCAAAGGGATCCAGAAGAGGTGGATGGCATGCCACCTAATTTGTATACGCTATTCAAAACACTGTTTTACTGTTTGTGTCTTTCCCCCACCTCATTTCTCAGTGCTTATGATGTATTCAATCCTCTGTTTTCATTCAGGTAGCTGGGGTATAGTTTCCCTGTGAGACAGACACAGAGACAGTCCTGGACCACACACCCCCACTCCCCCACCCACCCTGCTCCCACAAAGACATGCATAGCAAAAACCGTAAGTGTAAGCTCCTCTCCTCTCCTACGTTTTCCTTCCTGCAGCTTTGTGATTTACTCCCCTCTGTGTTTCCTTCTGTGTCTCAGCATCTTTTTCACTTGTGTATTCTGATCAGATCTGGGTCAAAAGGTATTTATAATTGTTGGCTCTTGTTCACATTTCATATAGTAGCAGTATGGGGGGGAGGGTGTTGATCACGCAAGGACACTTCAGATGGTGTCAGACGTGCTGCTAATTAGAGAAAAGGACCTTCAGTTGATTTGCAAATCCTTTTTGTGGAGAAGTTGAGCCACAGATTTGCTCTCTCCTGTGTTACAGCACAGCCATCTGGCAACTAAGCAGGGTAGAGATGGTTTAAATAAGACACCACACTCCAGACTCAGTGCTAATTGAAGGCAAATACTATCCAAAGTTAGCACTAGCAGTGCATGATGTTGTTGGTCTGTCTTGATTGTCAGAATGTGATTATTATTATTACCATTTTGTCATGCATTTGTTTGAGCTGACTCTTTCCTTTTGTTTTTTTTGGTCTTGATCTGTTTTAGAGAAGCAACACAGCTCCCCACTCCCCTCCAGGAGTCCTTTGGTTCCCATGAAGCCCAAAGCACCCCCAGTGGCCCCTGCTGTGGCTCCCAGCCCTGGGGACACGCTGGCATTCAGGATACCTAAAGATTACCCCCACTCCCGCTTCAGCAAGGCACCACTTGCTGTGTACCCACCTAAGGGGGCGCGGAACAAGACATGGTGTGTGTACAATATGATTACATTCTTACTCCTATCCCCAGTCCAGTAGAATGCTGCATTTTATACATTATTTGCACAATGTTTAAAGATGTCTGTCTTTCCGCTTTTCTCCAGCGTGTCACTGCCAGTTGTAAGCTTAGAGAAGATGCCCTGCCTCAGCCGAGCTGACTCAGCATCGCACGTTCGCCTCACCTCTTCCTCTTCCTCCCCTTCTCCTCATAAGCCTTCGTCCCTCACCACCCAGGCCTCCCAACGCTCGAGCGAAAAGCTCACAAATGGTCGCGGCAGCAGCGGCCCATCTACACCGCGGTCCACCACGTCTCCATCCTGTCTAGATAAGCGGCCCAGTCCAGCACGCTCCCCACTGGACAGAAAGGCTGCATCGACACCATCTCCCTCCCCACTGGATCGGAAATCCTCCCTGTCGCCCTCACCTTCTCACCGAGCTGTTGCTCTGCCGGCTTTGCCGTCAGTGTCGCAGTTGGAGAAGAAGCAACAGAATGGGACTAAGACTCCCTCCAGGTGTCACAAAAGACTTTCAGGTCAGTACTTAGGTTTTTTTTTTTTTTATTGACTCAGGGCAACTCTTATTGCATGGATGTATCACTGTGACACATTTAATCATTTTACTTCCTGCCTTTTTTATGGTTGATTTAGGATTTCAGTCTGTCAGCCTGCAGCTCAAGAAACTGATTCTTGAAGCTTCAGACGATTGACATTCCTGTGCTGGAAGAGTTATATAATTCAGCCTTTGCTCATTTAATTCCTTCTACTCAGCTTTACATTAGAATTCCTACATTACTGCATGCATGGCACCCAGATAAGCTTGTGCACTTTTTCTCAATATTCTTTGGAGAGCTTTCAGCCTGAGTGTTTAGCTGCAGACGGGTCAGCAGCAGGGTGAGACTGCGAGCTTCGGTATTGGACGGACATTTAATGACTTTCTCTTTATTCTCTGTCCTCTCACTATTCTTTTGATAATTCTCAGTTTCCTTTCTTGTTATTCTCTGCTTGCGTGCCTACCTCAGCTTTCTTTCTCATTCTAACTCCCAGTTTGTTTGTTTTTTCCTTTCAAATTAGCATTCATGCACACCAGGTTACCTTAGTGGATAGTTCTGCATAAGAGGGGGGGAAACACATGATAATAACGTTAAAAAGGTTTGTGATTGATATTTCAGGGTTTCTTTTTTGTGTCACATCTCTGTGCAGCTTTTCCTTCTCTTCCTCTTTTCATTTCTTTAATCTTTCTCTCAGTTTGCGCTGAGTGTCTCTGTGCTCTGAGCCTCTGATTTACACCCTCTAATTCACGAGCTCCCACTGCCAAAAAGCTGCTTGTCTTCTTGAGAGATTTTCCCCACCTCCCGTGTCTCTACATTTTTTTTTCATCCTCTCGCTCTCCACCTCCTGCCTCTCGACCTCCTCATTTCTCTCTCTCTCACACACTCATACTCTGTCCTAATTTTTCTTTCACAGGCTCCTGGCTTTATCCTTTTCTCTCTGCACATCACTCTATTTGTTTCTCACTCTTCTTGACCTTCTGCTTTCATTTTCCGTTGGTTTTTGTTTGGTTACTTGTTCTCAGCAGTGTCTCTTCCCTCAGCCTCTGCTCATAGTGATCCTCTCTCTCTCTCTCTCTCTAACTTCCTTTGTCTAGTTTGTGAGAACTGAGTGTGCGAGCATGTGAGTTTGTTTATGTCTGAGTGTGTGTTTGTTGCTCTTGTTATATCCACTGGAGCTGTTGTCTCATACTGCAAACATAGAACGATTACAGGGATTATAGGAAAGGCCAGCACAAGATTACAGCCCTCTGATAGTAACACTGTTTAAGATAACCTGCTGACTGGAGATTGATGTTGATTTGCAAGTTTGTGTGGAGGCAGAAAGGGCCGTCTGTTTGCACTTGTGGGCAGTGTAGGAAATTAACTTCTTTTTTTTAAAGTTCTTTATTGCATCAATTAGATTTGACATTTTCAAGTTGACCCAGGCTATAAAACTAATTGAAAGGCTAACATGATTTTTTTAATGTAGTCCAAAAATTTTGGAACCTATTTCTTTTGTTATTTTTGTATGTAGGTGCCTTAGTCTTGCTCCTTGGATAATAACAGTCTTCTCACAGACTAAACAGCTTAGGTTTTAAAACTCATCAACTAGACACAACTGTGTAATTTATACCCTTAATAAGTTTGTTTGGTGCTGTTTTCTTTATTTTATCTTCTCTCTCTAATGTTGTCATGTCAGACACGCTGCTTTCTGTTTTTGAAGTGCTTCCAATCAGAGAAAGTTGGCTTCAAGGGTGAGGAGTAAAAACAGTGTTTTTGGCTGTAATAATAAGAATAAAAACAAAAAAATGAGTACAATAGATCCCCATTAAAGCTTTCTGGACACTGAGTGAACAAACACCAAAAACAAAGATGGAAAACAATGAAAAAACAGAAAGCCAGAAAGGTTTATCATAACCAGCAGCCTCTTACAAACTCCATATAGGTATTTCATCCATGCTTACTGTAAATATATAAGCTGTTGTATAAAAGATATTTTCCAGTTGCTACTTCTCATACTAGACTCATTTCATCATATTCATTAACACTATACATTTAACACTATTTCTACAATAAACATCTAAGACTCGGGGTAAAAATTGACCTTAAATGTTAGGGGTGGAGATCATTATCAAGTGCGCATTTTCCCTGTGGATTCAGTTCATTAAGGCTGGAGACAGTTTACTGGGTTGTCAGTCATTGGTGACTCTTGTCAGGCTGACAGTATGTCGTGTCAAGAATAATTTGTCAAAGAAGAGTCTGTGCAGTTTTTGTGTATTTGATACTGGAAGCACTGCTAATAATGTCACATAGACTAGTACTATTAGAATAGCCTCAGACCACAACTGAATGATTAAATGAATATAGCAATATGCGAACAGACAAATATGAGTGAGAATGTGAGTGAACCGCTGTCTCAAAAGTGGAGAATTGATTTGCTCATGGTTTTGCAGCGCTCCCACTCCCATCAAATGTGATTTGATACTTGAAGGAAGGAAGGAAGAAATTACCTGATGATGGTGTTTCACTCCAGTGTGTGTTTGTGTGCGCGTGTGTTTTACAGGGAGAGTGTTTGATCCTAACAAGCACTGCGGAGTGCAGGACCCCGAGACGAAACGACCCTGCACACGGTCTCTCACCTGCAAGGTAACACAAATACATGCACAAATGCACAGTTACCCACACTCTTCACCTCTGTGTATTTTCTGCGGAGATAAAAGCAGCATCTTAACCTCCTGCTCTCTGTCTGAGGCCGTTTGACCAGCAGAGCAGCTTTTTAAAATTTATTTATGAGAGTAATAGCATTGAAGGGTGTGACTACTGAAGGGCTCCGACCACAGCTATGATCCTATCTATCTCTCTGGCTGCCTCTTTTGTGTGTACACCCTTCCAGTTTCTCAGTTAATGCTGGGTAGCATTGCTCAGGCATTACAGGGCCTACACTTCCCTTGATGAGGTAATTATAGATGTTGGATGAGGCTAAAACATCTTAAGAAGTAATACTCCATTTTACTGCCCTATAATTACCTCTGCCGAGCTTTACTAATCACTGCAAACTGGTTAAGTAATTAAAGATGTATCAGGCTAATGTGTTGCCATTTTTTTTAATGTGGGAGTGGTTTGTCAAAATAATCTTGTAATCTGCTATCTCCAGCATCTCTAGACCCACAGCATTCTGTCTTGATAAGTTGGAGGCCGCATTTTTGTACTTAAAAATTTTTTTTTT